>LDKF01000864.1:20820-34480 GCA_001026735.1 Rotylenchulus reniformis
TTTTCGCCGCAACTTCAATCCGGATTTTGTGCACCTGTTAAAGTGTTTTGGCAAACTTTCTCAGGTCGTCCACACACAACACCCTTGCCCCTGTCTTGGCGACAGAGATAGCGTTTGCTTGGTGCAAAGCAGGCATTAGGATGAACATCCGCTTCTCTTCTACATTTCGGCGAATCAATCGATATTCTGCGAAATCTGAAAGGATGACAGACCAGCAAACCATCCAGCAATTGACGCGGATGCTGGCCGAGCAGCAAGCACTGGTCACCCAGCTCATGCAGCAGCAGAACCATCAGCCAGCACAGCTTCTACCGGCGCTACCGGACATCGAGTGTTTTGACCAGAATGGTGATCACGGCAGGAGCATTGCGGACTGGCTGGAGCGATTCCAGTTCGCCGTTGACTGTCCTGCACTGGAGTTGCTGCCTGAAAGCAAATTGAAGCTGCTAAGTGAGCTAAGTCGTCATCAGACGAAGCTAAGTGAACCGGTTTTCAACGAGTACACCAAATCCGACCTGCCGAAAACGGTGACGGATTTCACCTTCGACGAAACCATGGTCAAGCTGAAAGCTCTATTCGCCAAGCCGCAAACGATCTGGATTGATTGATATGAATGTCTGCGTGCTTCAAAGGATACATCCGAGGATCTGCAAACATTCATCAACCGGCACAAGAAGCTGCTTCGGGATTATGAGTTCAAAAAACTCAAGGAAGAGCAGTTCAATTGCCTCATGATGCTGACAGCGCTGAAAGGTGCCAGTGATTCGAACCTCCGAAAGCGCATTTTGGCCAAATTGGCAGCAGATGGCGACAATGTCAAGTACGATTTAGTGGTCGAGGACCTCCAAATGTACTTGTCGACCATTGCAGAGGCGAACATCCTGGAGCAGCAGCATGTGCCGAAGAAGGTTTTTGCGGTCAAACAGAAGAGTCAGCCGAAGCCAAACGGAGCAAAATCAGTCCCAGCTCAGCGAATCCGATGCTGGCGATGTGGATTAGATTCCCATCCGCCCACAATGTGTCGCCACGTCAAGATTGTGTGCCGGAGTTGCACCAAGCAGGGACATCTCGAGTCTCAATGTGAGAAGCATCAGGAATGGCTGAAGCGAAATGCTGGTAAAGGAGGAAAGAAAGTCAACACTGTTTTGCTCGCTGAAGTCCTGGTTAACACGGTTAACCAGCTGAACAGACTCATCGAGGTTCCGGTCAAATTGAATGGAAAGACTGTGTAGTTAGTGATTGACTCGGGTGCCGAGGTGACATTCATCAATGAGGATGCGCAACGGCTCATTGGGAAGCCGAAGTTGGACCCATTTCATGAGCAAGCCAGATATCACGATGGTTCCACGTGTACTTTGCTTGGCCGGGGAGAAGCGACGTTTCAATTTGGGGAACGGTCGCATCAAGGGCAGTTCTATGTGTGCAAGAAAGGTTCGTTGAACCTGTTCGGGATCGACATGTTGGATGCATTCGGGCTAATGCAGGATGTCCGGAAGAGTGTTTTATTTAACATAAAATTTATTTTACCAGACTTTTCTTGCAGATGATTGTTACTTTCCAACTTACTTTCCAAATAAATAAATTTTTAGCTATTTTTTTTATCACTTTTGTATATTAATTACTAAATATTTTAAATATAAAATTTTTTTTACAAAATTTCATAATTATTACTAGTTAAAATTTAAAAAAAAAGAATTAACTTTTAGTTATTTTGGTTAAAGATAAATTTAAGATAGATTTAAATTTAACTTAATGGTGAAATTGTTTGAATTTATTATAATGATAAAAATGATTTGACCTTTAAAATATACAAAAATTAAAAACGTACTTATTTACCCGATTATTTTATTAGATTTTACCTTCCATGCCCTTTTCCCTTTGCGATTGTGAAAGACTTTATATATTCTTTTTCTTTTTTAATAACGGTATATACACGAATGTATGCACGTTTATAACCAAAGTCAGGCTTGACAATTAAATTGGCAATGTTCGGCATCTTCATTCCAGTTTCATGCTTACGAAGGATCAATTTACTAAAATTTATTCAATATTAATAAAAAAATGATAATTTTTTTAATTAATTTTTATTTTATTTTTAATTTATTTTCTAAGTTATATACCTAATTTATAACAAGGACCTTTTATAAATTATTGAATTATTTTTTTAAATTTAATTAACATATCCTTTTATATCTAATTAGTTAAACGAGAATAATATCTATTTTTTCTGAAGTTTACAAGCAATTATAGTTTAGATATAATCATTTTAAGCTATGTTAGTTTACCTATTTCTTTCATTTCTGTTATATTTATAAAAAACTAAAATCAATCGATTTTATATTAAATTATATAATGAGTAAAAAACATTTGATTTTTGTTATCAGAGGTATGAATTTCAATATTAAGTTTCCCTTGACTTTATTTTTTTAAGAATTTATATAAAGTAAATTAAAATATAAATGATTAAAACTAATTAAAAACCAAAATTAATATATAAAATAAACTTTCGCATATACTTTTTTATAAACTTATATTTTACGGAAAATTTATAAATTTTTGGATTATAAAATATATTAAAAAATTTAGGAATGAGAATATTAATAAAGGTTAATCTTTTAAATTATGAAAAAGGAAAGAATTGGAAACAAAATGATAATTCCATCATATTAATAAGTTAAAAATTCTTAAATTACTAAAAGTAAGTTTTAGATTTTGAGCAAAACTATATATAAAGTAGTGTAGAGCGGGATCGGGATCCCGGCCGATTTTCGGGATCAGGATTTGCCGGAGTCGATCCCGATCCCGATCCCGGATCCCGATTTTCAAAATTCGGGTTCGGGATCGGGATATCCCGATTGCAAATTTCGGGATCGGGATTATCCCGAAATCCCGAGATTTTTTTCGGGATTTTCAAAAAATGGCTTAAAATGCAAAAATTTTTAAAGAAAAATACAAAAAGTCGAAAAACAATAATAATTAAAAATTTCGTATCCATTAACTAGACAAAGTTGAAAGGGAGCCGATCATTTGGGCAGTGATCGCTTGGGCAGTGATATAGCGACACTGGTTCTTGAAAAATTGACCCTTGTATAAAAATCACGAATGCGCCGTAAAACAGGAAGAATTTCCGATGCTGTGGATTGTTCTTTGGAACACTAAAAACAAAAAATATATCTAAAGGATAGAAAAAATTTACTCTAAGTGTTGCATCATCAAATATTTTCAGGATAGGACATAATAGCCGCAGATACTCAAAATAATCAGCATTTATCTGCGGGAGATGCAGTGAAATCGTGTCAGAATTTTGTATTCTAGGTCTTTTCGGTCTTTTTTATTTTCTAGGTCTTTTTTATTTTTCAAAAAAATAAAAAGAAGCATTTTGTCTTATCATGATTTCTATAATATCGGCTGACGTTTGTTTTTCCATTTGGTTCTTTTGATGACTTGAGTTTGCTATATTCCTGTTTGTGCATGCTTTCTAGATGGGTCCATGGCCCTTTTGTTGAACTGTGATTGCACTTTATTTTCTTTTTGCACAATCTACAGGTCGCGTTGTCGGCCTGCTTCTCAAAATATTTCCATATGTCTGACATTTTATTAAATCTAAAATAAAAAATAAACATTAACAATTAAAAATTCATATCCATTAACTAGTCAAACTTGAAATTGGAGAGAACAAAAAAGGGGAAAAAGTGAAAAGAAAAAAACAACAGAGAGAATAGAGAACATGGTTTTGGCGTTGTGAAAATAATAAATTCAAACATTACACGATTGGACAAATTAAAAAGAAGCAAAATATACGATTCAAATTTAGAAAAAATCAAAAAATTTTCGGGATCCCGGCCGGGATTGAAATCTTGAAATTCGGGATTCGGGATCCCGGCTTCGGGACCGGGATCGGCCATTTCGGGATTCGGGATCAAAATCCCGATCCCGAAACATCGGGATCCCGGCCGGGATCCCGATCCCGCTCTACCCTAATATAAAGGCATTAAAACTTCCTATACTAAAAATCCTTAATGTAAATTTAATAACAAAAATATTAAAAAGATATTGAAATATAATTTTATGACCATACATAAGTAAATATATCTGAAAAACCGAAAATTAAGAAAAATTTCAATAGAATAAAGTTAAAATCACCGCGTAGCTAATGAACACACGGAAATTTTCTTTTCCATTAATGAAAAATTAAAAATAAATATTCAAAAATCGGTTTCATGGGACGCGGATCATTGTATCTCGAAAGGAAGAGATCGCGCGGTTTTCCGACGAGGAAGATTTTTTGAGCGAAGAAGAAGCCGATCCTGTACAAAAAAAGTATACAAATAAAGTATATATAAATCAAATAATAGTGTATTTGAGCGTAATAATAATAAAACTATTAAAAAAAAGGTTTTTATAAATTTTTTAAAGAATTAAAATAAAACTCTAATATAATTCATAAATAAACATTATAAAAATTTTTACTTTACTTTAAAATATAAAGAGATTAATTTATTTTTTGATTACATCTTTGAGAAAGTGAGAACTTTGTTAGAATCTCTGAAAAAGGTGAAAATATATGCCAAAAATTTTAAAAAGATATTCAATAATAATCTTAGGAGCTTCGTTTTAGATAAAATTAAATGAGTACAAAAGTGTAAATATCAAACTAAAATTAACCTTAATTTTATTGATCCAAAAATTGAAAAAATTGGCGCTAAAAATTCATTAAAAAATTATTAAAATCAGTAACATTGTTTAGAATATAATCATATTATTATTATTTATAATTATTAAATAAGAAAGTCTACAAAAAGCCATGGAAGTCGAAAAAATAAGCAAATTGATAAAAGATTGAAAAAATAAATAATAACTCAGTCATAATATATTTTTATAAAACTCAGTCATAATAAACTCATCAATCGTTTTATTTAAAAATTATTATTTTATTTTAAAAAAGTGAAATTTTTTTAAAATTAATCAATTAACGAATTAATAAATAAAGTAAGTTTAATAAATAAAACTAAAGCTAATTACTATAATAAATATTTAGATAAGAATTCAAATAAAATATATAGATAAGAATTCAGATTAATAATTGTTTTATATTGCTATGGTTAATAAGCTAAGAATTAATGTTCTAATACTAATAAAAAAAATTAAAAAAATATAAAAATATGATACAAGCAAAAATTAAATTATTTTATTAAAATATTAATATTTCTCAAAAAAATCAAACAATTAAATCGAATTACTGCGATTTGGATGAGAATTATAAGAAAGCTGGCCTTATATATGAAGTGTTTTATGAAAAATGAAAAACGATTTAATTCACAATCCGTAAGAGATCATTTATGGATCCTAATTTTGATCTTGAGATAATTTTATTAATAAATTAATGTAAAAAATTTTAAATAATATATTAAAAAATAATTAATTAATGAAACGGAAAAAAGGTATTTAATTGTACAGTTAAATAAAATAATAAATCAAAAATTAAAATCAATTATTATTTAGTTCTGTGTTATAAATAGAAACTAACTAAAAATTTTCAAAACTATAAAGATATAAATAAACGAATATAAAGATGAGTCCGTAACGACGAGAAGGGAAAAAATACATCTCCATTTTGGACACATAGCAGCAGATTGTACCACAAATATTTATATAAAGTTTAGGCTAAATTCCCTGTTCGATAAATCCATTTTGATCAAAAATGTCAATTTTTGCATTGTGAGAGAGCTAAAATAATGCTAGTAATCTATTGAATCGAACACTTGCTTGAAATATAACTAAATTGGAGAGACGAGTATAATTAATTAATAGTAAAATTTGATAAAATGTTAAATAAAATGTTAATTGAATTAGAAAATATAATTAAAAGAACATGCATCATATTTAGATGAATTATCATTTTTTTATATTTTTATGTCAAAAAACAAAAAAATAAATAAAGGTTCTATGAATAAGTACCTAGGTTGTTATCCTATATACTAAGAGACCCCAATAACCCAAAACAAAATTGATCAAGTTATTTTTAAAAAGACTAAAAAGTAAAATTAACTTCAGTTGACGCGCATCATGGAAATTAATTTTTGGAATATCATACCCTCATTATTTGAAGGTGCAATAGAAAATTATTTCTTATGGAATAAAAATAGAACAATAAAAATAAAAAAATCATGTTTTAACAAGAATTAAAATGAACAAATTTAAAAAATAAAACTATTTATGTTTTTTAAGCAAATAAAAAATTAATATTCATATTATCAGATAATTTTTAATTTTTAATAAAAATTTATATTAATTATAATTAGCCTTTTAGCTAGGGAAATAATTAGATTGTCAATAATATCACACCAAATTCTGCTTATTTTAAAAATATTTAAAAGGCAACACTAATAAGAAAAGTATAATATAAAAAATAAGAAGGAATAAGAAGAGTAATTTTTTAAACTAAATTAATAGTTATGGAGGGCGTGAATGTTATGGGGTCCTATAATTTTAATATTTTCAAATATTGATTTGATTTAGGAAAAATTATAAAAAATAATTTATATAAAAACAAATCATAATTTGTACATTTTTTTTTAATTTTGAATATTTTTCATTTCTACAAATAAAATATTTAGGTATACAAATTAAAATAAGTAAAATTTCTGATCATAAACTGATTATAAACAAATAGAATATAGTCCAAAATGGACCATTTGAGTTGCAATTTCTGATCATATTCTAAGCAAAAATAAACAGAATATAGTCAAATTGGGCCATAGGAGTGCAATTTCTGGTCAAATTGAATTCAATATATGTTTACGAAAAATATTTTTAAATTCAAAATTTCTAATTTCTTAATAATTATAACTTATCTTTTAGCTTAATTATGATTTGATTAAGAATAAGATCAATCAATGAATTCAACATTGTTCTTATAAAACAACAACTTTAACTGGGAAGATAATCCTATATTGTAAATAATTCATGTTTTAATAAATAAATAAATAAATATATTAAAATATTAAAAAATTAATTTGTTACCAAAATTATTTATCAAAATACATACAAATAGAACTAAAATTTATTTTTAATATATTTTTTTTATTAGCAAAATAAATTGAATGATGATTGCTTTAACACAGTAACGATGGATAATATCAACGAAAAATCGCAATAAAATAAACTACAATGATGGTAATATATCAAAAAAATGTAGAATTTAAACCCAACAATACAATAAGATAAAAAATAATACACAACGTACTCGAAACGACCATAATAAACTTTTTAATTTTTTTAAATGAATAAAAAAATTTAAATAAATTTACAATAATTTTAAAATAATTATATAATTTTAAATAAATGAATATTATTTTTAGTTAAAAAGGAATGATAAAAAATTTATATAAAATTATTAAAATGATAAAAATGGCAAATTTTTCGCAGTCGCAGAGAAACTTATGATAATCAGCGCTCATCAGTCGCCGTGATATTTTTTGTTGAGTATTTTCCTTAATAAAATTTTGATTAATCAAATGGAGGAAATTCCTATGATTAAAAAACTTCAAAATTCATTAAAAGCAAACCGATTAAAATTTATATAAAATATATGAAAATGTAAAATAAGTTCAATCCTAAAAATTGTATCATGGATAAATGATAAAAATCAATATAAATAAGTTAAATATTAATAATATAAAAATCGCACGTCAAAAGGAAAATTAACAAGTAATTTTTATTTTAATGTCTTCCAATAATTAAAATTTTTAATCTCATATACAGTGGATTTTAATCGAAAGTAAACATATTATATATATTTTTTCATTCCTAAAATAATAAAATTTAAAATAATTAAACTGCCGAAAATATCAATATTGTGCAGGATGGATTTTTAAACAAAACTCAGTTCCGCAATTTCTGCAATTAAATTCTCTTTATACAAATAAGCATTAATCATTGAATTAAAAAAACATTGTGACTTCAAAAAGGCATGTAATTTAATAAAAGGTTCAAATGATATGTTTAGTGTTTAATTTCGAGAATTGAAAGGATGCCAATCTTAAAAAAATGAAAAGTATATTTATTTCTAAAAAGTAAAATTTGTATTTACCAGGGCGTATCAAAAGTTCGTGCCTTTTTGGATTTTTCTATATCTCATGAAATAGTTTTCGAAACTATATAAAAGTATGGTATCAAATAAAAAATTGGAATCTCTAGATTATATTTATATGTAAAATTACATCCGATATAATTATTGTAATATTAATATTAGTATATCATTTACGATGTCTGTAAGGTTTTTAACGTCGCGTCCCTACTAGCAACAGGTGTCAGATTTCAACGGCCCTTAGCATTCATTTCATAATACACAATAATGTTATTTCATAGGTTTTCAATTCTAACCTTAATATTTTATTGAATTTCTTTATTTTTCTGCCACCTCAATGTTGCCCTTGGCATTCAATCCATTGATTGCGGACAAAATTTGCGTGTGTATTTGCGTCAAACCACCATCATTAAGGAAGCAAGCATAGAAGATGGAGACCGAGCGCAGATGGACAAGTTGAAGCACGGATTGGAAGGCGGACAACAACCTGATGTGATGGTAGTTATCGCATTCGAATTTTCATGAAAACGTGGTTCTATGGGTTTCTATTCTACCAGTGCTAGCAACACATAGTTCGAACTCGTCCTCGCGTTGAAAAGTGCGGTACGAGTAACGAACTAAGAGCCCATTTTGGGCCTTAAAATTCGAAAAAATAAATTTGCTACAAAATTTTATTTCGGTGAACTTCCAAATTAAAACTAATACAAATCAATAAATAAATGCAAAAGGTTCCTATTGATTAAGTAAAAAGAGTTAACAATGCCAACCAATTAAATAAAGGAGAATATTATATATTTTACTAGTAAAAATATATCATAAACTTTCAAATTCGAACAGTTACGCTTACAAGAGGAAAGCTTAATCTTTCATTTTCAGAACAAATTTTCATTGAAATTATTGATAATAAATCCCTCTAGATATAAAATCGATCATTCTTACAAAATGATTAATAACAATAACCACATCCAATAATTAACTAACTACATTGCCATCAAATACTTTACTTTTCTAAATTAACTACATTGCCTTTTACGATCTGATTTGCTACAGCTAAATTTCTAAGTTAATAACTTCATTTTTCAATTAAAAATAATTTTAACCTTATTATAATCTTCTTCTTTAATAATAATTTTACTTATTGTGGAGAAATCATTTATTTTTGAGGATGGAAACATAAATTATTTTAATATAATAAATTTTCCATATCTTAACTAACAAATAAAAAATAATAAAACCAAATAAAATTTTCTTATAAATGAGTATCAATCCGTTTAAATTTTAAATATCTAATTAATTAAATTATTTTTCTGATGATAAATAATTTTTTGGCGGGGGCTCAAAATGGCCTGGGAATCAAATAAAAAGCATTTCTAGCTTGATTTGAATTCAAAAAAATCAACCTTTATGTGGATATTTTGGATATTTTGGACTTTATGTGGATATTTGGATATTTTAAGTGTATATTTTGGCTTTTTTGGGAAATTTTTAACCAAAAAATTTTTTTGAAATTTTTTCTTAACAAATTTCACAACTTTTTGATAAATTTTTTTTCTAATTTAGAAAAGTAAAGTATTTGGAGAAAATTACCATTTTTAAAATCTATAATGGGAATTTTTATTTTTTAAAATATACGTTTTTAAAAATATTTTTAAAAGTGTTCTTATTTTTGACTTTAAAATCTTAGATTTTTAACCCTAGTGTCCTTATTTAGTGGTCTTGGGAGTTCTCAGATTCTCTCAGGAGTTCTCAGAAGCCTAAGCTCTACAAAACAGCAATATAATATATTGCCTATCACCATTTTTTGTCCATCCCTTTCCTATTAATTTTTCTCGGCTTCTTTATTTTTTTTTAAAATTGTTGTCCATTCGTTATTCGTTATTCACATATTTTTTTCAATATCAAGTACTTGATTTTTCGTCAAAATTTATTTTTTTATCTTACAGTTGCTCAGATATTCAAAAAAACACCATTTTGAGAAAAATCAAGTACTTGACAAAATCATAGATTTTTGTCAGATGACTTGATAATCTGATATCATATTCGGATTCATAATATAAAATAACTACTAATGAAATTTTTTAAATTAATTTTATTTTTTTTGGAAATTAAAGAGGAAGCAGAATAAAATCATAAAGGAGGAAGAAAAGAAGCTAGCGAAAGGAGGCAGAGTACCAATTTCTAATTCAATATCAATTTAAAAAATTTTAATCCTAATCAAATTCCGTAAAGGAATAAAAAAATATATATTTTTTTAGAAAATATTTTAAATGACCATCATTTTTTCTCACGTGCTTTAGCAACATTAACATTAAATTTATAAATATAAAATTAAAATAATAAGAATAAAGGCATTAAAATATTTGATGTAAAAGTAAAATATGACATTAAAATCTTCTTCAAAATTAAAAAAGGATTAAAAACCATGAAAATTAAAATTTCAATTAAAAAATACAAAATATATTTAAATGAATCGCCTTATATTCACTCAAATTCACAAAAAATAAATATTATTAAATATATATTTTAATTCTTAAGGAATAAAGAAAATAGAAATACACGAATGATAAAACAAATGGAAGCTAAAAATAAATATAAAATTATTAACAAGAGAATAAGTAATAAATTAAAAGAATAAATTGATATTTCTTATCAAAAGATATAGTGGGAATAAAAGCTGAGAATAAGAAATTATTTAAAAATTACATTCTAAAAATATAATGGCCATTAATTAAAAACTATCACTATCATAAGATCAAAAATTATGTAAAATAAAATTATTATTTTAGGAAGAGTAAATTAAATACCAAAGAAATATTAGTGAAATAATGTTAGAATTATCCAATTTTAATTAAAATAATTTTTTTTTCTTTATTATAGGAATATAAATTTTTTTAATTTCTCAATACATTCTATTTATTATCTCCTCTGACCATAACAACAATTGTTCTAATAAATTCTAAATTCTGTATTTTAAAATTTATTGGATTATTTGGAATTTTGCAATTTTATTTTATGAATTTTAATTATATAAGCCGGAATTCATTCAAGAATAGCGTAAATCGATATATTAATTTAATCTTAATTTTAAATGTAATGTGGATAATAGTAAAACAGTTGATAATGAACATCATCATTCTTTCAAACTCCAATATGGACTTGTGGGACATCTTAAAATTTTTCTAAAGTTCTTTAACACTTCTTAAATTTCATTAACAAATAAAACCATAATTATTTCTGAAGTTTATAATATCGACTATTTGTTCGCTAATATTTTTTATATCAAATAGATAACCTATCATGACTTTTTTATTTTAGAATTTTTTAATTAAAAAATAATTTAGTCTGCTTAATGGGTTGTATAAATTTAAGAGTTTTGACTACAGCTATGTTTTTTTAAATTTTTCCTATTTTCCCCTGCCGATTTTTGTCAATAACATTTGTTATGTTGTATTAAATTTTCAACTCTGACTCCTTTTTCTAAATACCTTTTTCTAAATACCGATTGTATTCTCTCTCTTTAAAAAAGAATTTTTTTATTTTATTTTGTTAATAAATTGGTTCTCATATTATATTAATTAATAATGTATATTAAGATCTTTTTGAATTACTTTATATCTTCTTAGATTTTATACATCCATATTTTTTGAAAGAAATTTTTTAAATTTCTTATAATTAATTCTAGTGTATAAAATTATTTTAGTCAACTTTATTAAAAATACTTTTTCATACATATGAAATGTTTCTTCGAAATATTTTAGTGATATTAGTAAAAAATTTATTAAGTGTTTTTTCTAAAATTAATTTCAAATGATTTATATCAGATCATTTTTAAATAATAAAAAAAAAATAAAATTTATTTTTAATTTATTTTTTATTATAATGAAATAAATAATTTTTTAATTCTCTATATTAATCTAAAATTTAATTTTAAATTTTTAGGTAAATTTTGTCAATTTATTTAATAAAAATTAAGAAAGTTGCTAATCAATATTTAAAATTTTTTGTTGTTAAAAATATAATAAAATTAACAAATATTTAATAAATAATTTGTTTTTAGCTTAATTTAAACTATTCATTTTGCTTTAGGTATGTGGCGTCAATTGGCGTCGGCTGTTTTTTAATGTGGTGCAGAGTCATTTTGTCATCATTTTGCTTGTCTAAAACAATTATTTAATTTTTTTGATATTAACAATTCTGAAGAATTTTTTTATAATGGATATCCAAATTTGGAAATTCGACACCAAAACTAAGATTAAAAAAGGAACAAAGACCATTAAAAAAATCTACTTTAGATCTTTTGTTTTTTTTGTGCAATTTGGAATCGGGAAAATTAAAATTATATATTTTTAATTTTTTGTTTAATACCAATCACGTTTCAAAATCCTTTTTTATGTCGAATTGTCGCCAAAGATCCTCCATTACCGTCATACATGTCAACAGCCTGAGATTAGTTAATATCCTTTTTATAAACAGCTGAAAAAATTTCCCGTTTGATTCCAATAATGTACTTTAATAATGTGCATTATTAAATTAAAATTTTGATAAATAATTTTAAAAATTGTTGCATTATTCTACATATTCTCATGTTCGAATATTGTAAAATAATTCATCAAAAATTTGAGTATTAGTAAAATAATTTATAAGAATATTTTATGCATTTACCGCTTTTATTTTTAAATAAAAAATATAGATGCTTCGTTGAGATAAATTTATAATTATATTACTAAAATTATATGTCTATCCAACTGACTCTCTTGATTGTCGTGAATCGTGATTAAGTGTTCTTCATTGTCATGAACAAACTCGCTAAACAAGCCTCGGATAATCTAGATGAATTTATCCCGCTCCATAATCTGCAAATATATATATAATAAATAATAAAAAATAATTAAAATTAAAATTAATAATTAGTAATGTATATGTTGTAGCCGATTCTGAATTTTCAGCCGATTCTGAATCGGCGAGCCAAACATTCGCCAAACATGGGGGTCAAATGGTTTGAAATTCAAAACCAAATGTCCAAACCGTTTGTTTGGGGGTCTACAACATATCCTGAAAGTTTCAAAAAAATTGTTCATCCGAACATGGTCAAAACATCATCCGAACATCAAAACATCGATAAAATGTTCGGATGATGTTTTGACCATGTTCTGATGAACAAAATTTTTTGAAACTTTCAGAATGTTTAGTAGACTCCCCAAACTAATGTTTTTGATGTTCGATTCTCGATCGATCAGCGGATGTTTGGCCGCAGATTCAGAATAGGCTGGAATTCAGAATCGGCTACAACATATATGTTTTTATATCTTTTTAAATTTTTTCTCACGATAAACATAGCCTCCACGGGGGTCTATCATTTATTTATTTTTAAAATTTCTTTATTTCTTAATTAATTACGATTTATAAATTATTTTTTTGAACGATAATTATTTTAATTATTCTTGATTTAAACATTAATTATTATTTATTATTATTTTAAATATAACATGTATTTTATTTTGAATGGTTGCTATTTCACGATTTTTTATTATTAATTATTAAATAGGATTTATCTTGATCGCAAGTAATAAT
>LDKF01000865.1:20185-30342 GCA_001026735.1 Rotylenchulus reniformis
CAAAAATTTGATTATATAGAATGAAAACTATGTGGTACTTGTCTACTTTAGGTCTACCCTGCCCCCCCCCCAAAGTAACAGCAAAAAAATTTTCAAAAAATCATCTCAATATGCTTTACTAGAGTAATTTTTGACGATAAATCCGATTCTGACTTCCATTTTGACGTAATTCGTAATCTGATGTCATATTTTGACGTTGAATTCAATCTCTCTGGAAAATAAAAAAAATTCCCGTCAGCGTCAAAAAGTGACATCAGATGACGCATTACGTCAAAATAGACGTCAGAATCGGATTCAGCGTCAAAATTACCCCTGGGAAGCCGTTTTGACATGATTTCCCCCCGAAAAATTGCTGTTGATTTGGGGGGGGGGGTCCAGGGTAGACCTAAAGTAGACAAGCACCCATTTTTCTTAAGGGAGTAGCCTAAATTTTCTCCGGCGGCCCCTATCGGGACTGTCGCCACCACCGTAACCTCACTCGAATTTTTGGGACCACCGTAACCTCACTCGAATTTTTTTCGCAAAAATTTTTAATTTGATTTTTATTTTATTTTTTTTTGTTTTTTTGGCGAAAAAAATTAAAAAGTCTCGGGTCTCGGGGTCATCTCGGTCTCGTTTCTCGAGTCTCGGGAAAAATCAGGTCTCGAGCATCTCTAACTATCATTGTACGGAAAGTGAGAGAAAATTTTAGAAATTTAGGCCTTTTTCGTAAGAGAATTGGTCGGTTTTTTGTTTTTAAATTCACTGCAATGGAATTTCCCATTGATAGCTAAATAAAAAAGAATATGATTTCTTAATAAAATAAAAATTTTCTATCTTGCTCTTCAGACAAAATTTCATCGAAATTTTCTTGATCTGAGCTGACTTTTTCCACATCCGATAGCAGATTTCAGAGAAATTCATGATTTTTTGAAGTTGATTGAATTATGGGAGCAGCAGTTTTTTTGAAGAAATATGCAACTTTTTGTATTTCTAAAATATATTTACATACTTAAGTATTTTATTTCGTTTGTTGATTGACAAAATGGGAGTTGCCGGCGGCCCCGATAGGAAAAAATTAAAAAAAAACCGCCGGAGAAAATTTTGAATATTGGCACGATTTTATTAAGATATTTGGTCATTTTTTTCAATTTTTACCCTTAAATCAACAAAAATCAAAAAACATGGCTAAAAACATGGCAACTTGAAAAACATGGCAAAAAACATGGTAAATTTACAAAAACATGGCATTTGCCATGTTTCCAGGGTAATTTGTGCACCCTGAGGTACAGGCCGATCTCTCTCTCTCTCGAGAACACGCTTATCAGTCACTGCGTGCTGTTTGCGAAAAACCGTTTCTTGGCCACAAACACTCGAGCGCAAAGGGTTGGCCTCCTGTGAGCAACTCTTCCATTTGGTTTGCCAAATAATTTTCTTCTTCAATTTATTTTTGTTCAGTTGTATGGCCATCTCCATCTGCGCTTCAGGTGTGGCAATCCGTGTGGTGGCAAAGTTTACCAGGCGTTGGACAAAACTTGGTGTGTCAAATGCTTTTCGTGCTCACTTTGCGACAAGAAGATGGACCAAAAGTAAGTTTGATCTGTCTCATCAGACATGGTCTGGAATTGTTCTGAATTTTTCAAAATTATGTTTTTCCCCGGATTTCGGCTTATTAAACCCCAAACACTTTGATTGACATTCAGAACTTTCACAACCTTTTTATTCTTCCAATTTCCAGGACAAAGTTCTACGAGTTCGACATGAAGCCAGACGTGCAAAAAGTGTGCTACGATCGGTTCCCGACGGAGCCGAAGAAGCGGATCAGCGACAACCGGAAGGGGCGCGAGGCGGCCGCACTGCGGCGGAGATCCGCCAGCCCATCGGCGGCGGCAGCCGCACACCATCAAAAGTCCAAGTCGCCCGGGATGAGATGATCAATGACCAACAAGGGGAAAAAACCAAAAAAATGAACGGATTGAGTCGTCAATGATTGCCATCCACAGCTTTAACTGCCTTTACTATAAAATCAGAGCCGTAACCAGGAAATAAAATTTCGGAGGGGCGAATTTCTGGAAGCGATGACGAGCAAAATTGAGGGGTTCCGGCGAAAAATTTGAATTTTATGTTTCCACCTTAAGAAAAATGACTTTTTTTGAATTTTTCAACTTTTTTCGCTTTGGGACCCTGCTGGTTACGACCCTGCCATAAATATGTATTCTTGCTGATCATGATCAGTACCTGTTGCTGCTGAATACTAACATTTTCTTTCATAAATTATCCAAAATGTCCCGCTCCCTGAATTTTCTAGTTTTTGTAAAGCTTTTTAGTGATTTTTAAAAAGAAAATAATACAATTACTTTTTGCATAATTTATTAAAGTGCCAAGGTTCTAAGCATTTGAAATTGGTCAATGCCATGTGTCGAATTATTTTTGGCACTAGTTTAAAAGCGGTTAATTTTGGGACTCTAATATTTTTTGAGTCTCGGGACTCAATTATATTTATTTTTTAATCGCAAAATATTTTTAACATTTTAAACTCATCATTATTGTTTATTTCATTTCTAGAATAAAGTTAAAAATGGTTCGATACTCACGCAACATAATTACGTCGCCAGCAAAAGTTTATCCTAATTTACGTGATATTAATCTTCAGTGGATTTTCAAACAGGATCAAGACAACATATTCAATTTTTGCTTTTGTTGAATTATTGCAAATTAAGTACAATCTTGCATAAAATTTGCTTTATTTACTGAAAAAAATATGAAATTGAGTNTTTTGGCACTAGTTTAAAAGCGGTTAATTTTGGGACTCTAATATTTTTTGAGTCTCGGGACTCAATTATATTTATTTTTTAATCGCAAAATATTTTTAACATTTTAAACTCATCATTATTGTTTATTTCATTTCTAGAATAAAGTTAAAAATGGTTCGATACTCACGCAACATAATTACGTCGCCAGCAAAAGTTTATCCTAATTTACGTGATATTAATCTTCAGTGGATTTTCAAACAGGATCAAGACAACATATTCAATTTTTGCTTTTGTTGAATTATTGCAAATTAAGTACAATCTTGCATAAAATTTGCTTTATTTACTGAAAAAAATATGAAATTGAGTACCGAGACTCAAAAAATATTAGAGTCCCAAAATTAACCGCTTTTAAACTAGTGCCTTATTTTTCATTTAAATACTTTAAAAGGGATGAGGAGGAGGGGGATGGAATCAGTCTGTAGCGACCAATTCCTTATTCAATTCAAGAGGAGACCTACAACCGATGAGAAGACAGAAAAAGGCATGATCCCTCCAAAAGCCCCAACCCCCATCCCCGATAAAAATATTTGTATAAACAAATTCATTAAGGCAAACAATGGCAAATAGAATAATAGGCAAGTATATGCAATACTATATACAAAAATAAAAGAATAAACAAGATATATAGATCGATCCAGATATATTATAGAGAGAATGAACTGACAAACATAACAATACAATGATAGAGAAAGAATGGAATTTGTGTGCAACAACAACAAATATAGGGGATACTATCAAACAACAACATCATCAAGCTTCTCGTACCCATCGGTGGTCGTCGACTTCTTCTTGCCGGGTGCTTCAGACATGGTGGTACTCGCAGAATCGGGGACGATGATCCCGGCAGCGTCCAGCAGCGTGGACCCCATCTTCTCGTATCCGTTGTCCTGGACAGCCTCTTCCTTCTTGGCGGCCTCCTCCTCCTTCTCCTTCTCCCCGGACACCTTGGACTTCTCGGCACTCGCACCTTGGGTGAGGTAGTGGCTCGGCGCACTCTTCACTTGCTCGTGTCCGTCGTCCTTGGCGTCCTCCTTCTTCACGCCTTCGATCTCTTCATACTCCTCGACCACGGCCTTCTCCACCGCCTTGGACCCTTGTGTCTTCGTCCTCTTGCACTCCCTCCTCCCGATTCACTTCATAGTCCGCGACGAGTTCGTAGTCCAAGTGATTGGCGTCCTGTACCATCGCTCGGAAGGTGTCCTTGGGCGTTCCCTCGAGCTTGACCATCCTGAAGGAAACTTTCAGTTAGCATTGGACCCGAACAATTGATCTGGCTCACCTCTGTCCGCCGCCGGCCACCGGCACATCCTGCTGTCCTCGTCCTCATCCAGCTTGATGTTGTTGTTAGTTGAAGAGATTGTGGGTTGGAAATATTATTTGTTTGGGTTTGGGGGGGGGGAGAATGGTGATTTTTGCTGAAATCGACGCCTTTATATAGTTCAATTTGTGAGCAACAAAACAATTGAAAATGGTTGAGATTGTCTAGATTTTGGTGAAAATTCGCAATTATTGATTAATCATGTAAAGATTTTTTATGCTCAAAATGGCAAATTAAGAAAAAACCTTTTCCAAATATGTTAAATTATTGCTTCGTCGCAAGAGTGAGATTAATTTGCAAATTCTTTTGGTCGGTCGAGCGAAAACCTTGAAACGAAAAACACTATTTCATTCATTCAGTTTGGGTTATTATTAGAGATCGGCCTGTACCTGGATCCAGGCCTGTACTTTTCTGGATACAGGGGTACAGGTATAGGCATTTTTTTTAGATTCTGTACTTGTATTTTTTCTGTACTTTATTACAGAAAAATACAGGCATAGGCAGGTTTCGAATACAGGTACAGGATTTTTTCTCTGCCCCACAATAAAAGTTTAAACAGGCCTCGGAGTTAAAAAAAATTTTTTTTGAATTCTTGGTTTTTAAACAACAGTTTGGGGTTCTACTGACCTTCAAAAAATTTAGCTGATGAGCTTCGGAATTATAATATAAAATTTCCAAAGTTAAAAAAAAATTTTTTTGTGGTCTTGATTTTCAAAATTACACAAGTTTGCTTTAAAGATTTCTCAATGAATTTGACTCGGGATTTCTGCTGTTGTACTGTAAAAACGGAAATGTTGTTTTATTAAAATCCGCGTCAGAAAAGTCCGGGAATCTAGAGAATAGAGATCTAGAGCACCTTTAGTTTCGAATTTGGTCTCGAAACGATTAGTTGGAGTCGGATACAGTGTGCATTTTTCCGCCTCATCGCATCCTCATTTTGTATGCTCTTTTCATACGATTATTTCTCTCGCCAATCATTCCATAGTCAGAGACGCAGAGGAGGGCGTGAATTAATCAATTACACTGGGACTACCCTTAATGCGGCGGTGACAAAAGACCTAAACCCCAGAAAACCGACACTCAGAAGATTGAATCAAAATTTTTTTAAGCTTACAGTTCCAAAACTATAAAAAGTAAATATATGCAGAATTTAATACTCTATCTTTTAATATTTTTGGTTTTTCGGGTTTCCCTGAAAATTTTTGAATTTTTCGAAAAATGCAAAAAATCGATGTTTACCCGAAAATTTTCAAAAATTTTCAGAGAAATTTGAAAAAGCAAAAATGTTAAAAAATAAAGCATAAAATTCTGTATATTTTTATTTTTTATAGTTTTGGGTTTGTAAGTTTCACAAAAGAGTTTTTGGTATACCTTCAGAATTGTGGGTCTTTTGGGCGTCGTTCTTCTGTGAGACTAATACCAACAAAACAATCGCTTCTATACCATTTTTCCAAAAGGGATTGCCGGACTTTTCTGACGCGCATTTTATTTCTTTTGTTTGTTTTTGTTGTAAAAAATCGTCGCGAAAATTTTTTTCGAAATTAATTCATTTTAGACGAATTGTGACTTTTTCGCTGGTTAGACGAATAATGGGTTAGACGAAACATGGCTTAGACGAATCGTGGTTTAGACGAATCGTGGGGCAGCGAAAAAATCCTGTACCTGTATTCGAAACCTGCCTATGCCTGTATTTTTCTGTAATAAAGTACAGAAAAAATACAAGTACAGAATCTTTTAAAAAAATGCCTATACCTGTACCCCTGTATCCAGAAAAGTACAGGCCTGGATCCAGGTGCAGGCCGATCTCTAATAATCGGTGCACCTGGTTTCACCCCTGCGGTTTCACCCCCGCGCTTGAAAAATGATCATAAAATGATTATAACTTTTTTCAGATAAAACCTAGAGAAGTGGGTTTGGTGTCAAAAGATAGCGCTAAATGTCTGCTATAAACTTGCAAGAACAACTATCCGATTTGGCCAAACAGAAAAAAAGTTATGGCCAAGTTAAACCAAAAAATCGTGGTTTTGGCCAAAGATCTGGCCACAACTTTTTTTCTACTTGGCCAAATCGGATAGGTATTCTTGCAAGTTTATAGCAGACATTTAGGGCTATCTTTTGACACCAAACCCACTTCTCTAGTTTTTACCTGAAAAAAGGTATAATCATTTTTCTAGCGCGGGGGTGAAACCAGCTGTTCCGCTAATACCTAATAATAACCCAAACTAAAATTTTTTCGGTAAAATTTTTTCCCCAAAAATTTTTTGGGGGGCAAATTGTGGACACAAACCGAAAAAGTGCCGACAATCTCAACCATTTCCAATTGGTTTGTTGCTCACAAATTGGACTATATAAAGACGTCGATTTCAGCAAAAATCACCATTCTCCCACCCCCCCCAAACCCAAACAAATAATATTTTCCCCACAATCTCTTCAACTAACAACAACAACATCAATCTTCATCAGCGACAACGACAACAATGCTTCATCATCTTCATCGTCTGTCGCGGCAAAAGGGCACCCATGAACTGCTGCTTCTGTTCGCCGTCATGCTGTCAGTGTGGACCAGGGATGGAGGAGCTGAAGACGCTGAACGCCAACTTTCGCTGTGTGTCGGGAAAGATGGACGACATCAAGGGACAAGAAGGAGGACGAGGACAGCAGGATGTGACGGTGGCCGGCGGACAGAGGTGAGCCAGATCAGTTGTTCGGGTCCAATGCTAACTGAAAGTTTCCTTCAGGATGGTCAAGCTCGAGGGAACGCCCAAGAAGAACTTCTGAGCGATGGTGCGGGACGCCAATCACTTGGACTACGAACTCGTCGCGGACTATGAACGGAAGCGGGAGGTGAAGTGCAAGGAATCACCATCGATCTCTAAAGCACCCGAGAAGAAGTCGACGACCACCGATGGGTACGAGAAGCTTGATGATGTTGTTGTTGTTTGATGTTATCCTCTATATTTGTTGTTGTTGCCCACAAATTCCATTCTTCTCTGTCATTATATTGTTACGTTTGTCAGTTCATTCTCTCTATAATATATCTGGATCGATCTATATATCTTGTTTATTCTTCTTATTGCATATTCTTCTTGCCTAATATTCTCTTGTATTTTTTTGTATATTGTATTGCATATTCTTGCCTATTTTTCTGTTTGCCATTGTTGTGCCGTAATGAATTTGTTTGTTCAAATATTTTTATCGGGGATGGGGGTTGGGGCTTTTGGGGATCATGCCTTTTTTGTCTTCTACTCGTTCCCTTCCCTGTCTTATCGGTTGTAGGTCTCTTGAATTGAATAGGAATTGGTCGCTACAGTGATTCTAGTAAAACGCTTGTTTCTTGGTCCTTTCTTCAAAACTTATGCGCAAAAAAACTTGTTACAACATATAAATCCGGGCCTAATAACCCAAACTGAATGAAATAAAGGAGAAATTTTCAGTATTTAGCATTAAAGGATTTCGAGTTTTTATCGAAGCGAGATAATTTAAAGATTGTGTAAATTGGGTTTGAGTCAGAGAAAAAGAAAAATAATTTTTACTCACAACAGAGAGAATTTCAAATGCTGTTTTTACGCCCAACTTATTTGTCTGCCCGTTTCTCGTGAAAGCAGAGATAGAAAATGAGAAAACACTACATTATACATCGAAATTTTAAAACAATCGTTGCGATAAAAACTCAAGAGACTTTCATGCTAAATACGAAAAACCGCTCCTTTATTGTTTTTCGTTTCAAGGTGTTCGCTCGACCAAAAAAATTTGCAAATTAATCTCGAACGCTACCCACTTCGCGACCATTTTTGGCGGTCGCGAAGTGTCCTTATTTTTTATTTTTTTATAATTTGTGGTCGCGAAGTGCCCCCAACTTAAGTTTTCTATCGATACCCGGCTATCTATGGCTCCCGTGGAGGCTTAGGCCAAATGCACGGTTCAATAGGTGCTGGCTAGATGATTTGTAGAATATTTAATGCAATAATAAAAAAAATTTGCATTTAAAAATCCAAAAAATCATACAGCACTCTCCTATTGAACAGTTCTTCCTCTTTTTTCGCATTTATATGATATTTCGAGGGCGGTCGCGAACTGTCCCAGGGGACACTTCGCGACTAACTATTGAATGGTCGCGAAGTGGGACGGTCACTTCGCGACCGGGTCGCGAAGTGGTTTGGTCGCGAAGTGGGTAGCGGATGATGCAAGATCCGCGGACCTCCAGATCACAATCCCTGCTACATAAGACTCCCCCATGGCCTAAGGGATTTGAAAGGTGGCCCGACTCTCTTTCTTAAACAACTCGTCCAGTGATGATTTCGGATTTTTTATACTCAAAATGGCAAATTAAGAAAAAAACAGTGTTCTCGCCGCTCCAATGAAGCGAGCACCGACCCATTTTTTTGGAGATTTTTTTTTTTTGCAAAATTCTTGCCTCTCTTGTTTAGTTCACTATATGATACATATATGATGAGTTCAAGTAATCAAAAAAATGGACCTTGTGGGGATCGAACCCACGCCTTCTCGCATGCAAAGCGAGCACTCTACCACTGAGTTAAAGGCCCTTGCTAATGTGAAATTTATTTCCTTTAAAATACATTTCCCATAAAAACTTATTTTCTATACAGCCTACAGTTTGGCGCTTCACCGGTGAATTTGGAAAAATTTGGACACGTAAAATTAAGAAGGGGATCAAAATATTTACTTTCGATGAAATTTTTCTAGTTCAAGACTCCGGCGGATCTTAATCGAGGTTGCGATAGGCATCCTTTGGGAGTTGGGAGCACAGAGAATATAAAATCAGTGTAAAAAATCCATAGAAATGAAATTATTTTTCCGCCTCTATGATTTTATGGCATTCCATGTTAAATCATTGTTGTTTGTTTCTTTTTCCTCAATTTGGCTACCACCCCAAATCCCGCCTGCTCAAAATCCNTGTCTTTGGCGGGATTTTGAGCACTTTTCTATTGGGCGGGATTTTGGGCTGGCGGGATTTTAACCGGCGGGATTTTGGGTGTTTTCCCATTAGGCGGGATTTTGGGCTGGCGGGATTATGGGTGGACCCCCTCAATTTATCCACTTTTTCTGTGCTATTTTGCAAGAAGGAATTCGCTTCAAAAGATCATAGAAAAGTCCATTTCTATCGGGAGACTATTTTAACTTTAGTTCTCTATTTTTACTATACATAAAAATACACTTTCATAAGAAAGTTGATTTAAATTGGCCAAAAGAATAAAACGTTACGGTCAGTGTTGTGCATTTCGTACTTTGCCCGTACTTCGTACGTACTCGTACTTTTCTCGTACCTAGCGAAAAAAATCATAAAAATCCAAAAAATTTTATTCTTGAAAATAAATGCTATTTTTTGGAAAAATCTCAAATTTGATATTTTTTGTTAAATGACATGAGAATTCGAAAAAAGTGAAGAAATTTCATTGTATTAAGAGGGTGGCGGCGGCGGTCCCGATAGGGGCCGCCGGAGAAAATTTTTGAAAATTTGTACCTTTTCTTAACAAATTTGTTCATTTTTTTTTGGTAAAAATTTTCATAGTTAAGGGGTGCCTATGGAGCACATAAAGGCCGCCAGAGAAAATTTCAATTTTTGAAAATTCAGGTTTTTTTCCTTTAAAAAATCCGTTCTTTTTATTAGAAATTTCATTGTATTAAGAGGGTGGCGGCGGCGGCCCCGATAGGGGCCGCCGGAGAAAATTTTTGAAAATTTGAGACCATTTTCATGAGAAAAATTGATAAAAAAAATCTCGAAAATTCGCCAAAAGTGCCATTCTTAGGGGTGCTTGTCGGTACAAGTTTTTGGGCAAAAATGGGGCCGTACTTCGTACTCTTACTCGTACCGGCCCTTTTTGGCTCCTCGTACTTCGTAGTACGAGTACGAGTGCACAACACTGGTTACGGTAACTGGGCTGACACGTGTGCCCATTTTGGCCATAACTTTTGGACTAGGTCAACTCGGATGGACCTTATCAGGCTTGTTTTATGGCCAATGTTGTGCTCTAATTTTTGGCACCAAAATCTGTTCATCAACAAATTGCTTTTTGTGATATTTATGA
>LDKF01000865.1:30442-43105 GCA_001026735.1 Rotylenchulus reniformis
TCTTCTATGTATTTATTGATGCGTTTGTTTTGTGCGTTTTTGCTCACCTCGTCAAGTCGCTTGGGCCGCTGCGTTTGCCGAGTCCCGCGAAGTCATCGCCGTCCAACATGTCCAGTGCCCGCTTCTTCTTCTTCTTCAGCCCCAGGAAGTCGTCTCCGTCCAGCATGTCAAGCGCGCGTTTGCGTTTCCGGTCGAACCCGCTGAAGCCGTCGCCTTCCATCAGGTCCAACGCTCGTTTCCGCATCAGACCGCCAAAGTCGTCGGATTCCAGGATGTCCAACGCGCGTCGCGGACGCAATGCCACAAGCTCAATGGCATCTGCGGAAGTAATAATTAGTTAATCCGGATGTATAGGATGGTTCTTCCGGAAGGAATAAGCGTTCCAAAGCTGGACTAATCATTATCATCTCATCCGAATATTATGATTTCTCTTCCGGAATAAAAGAGCTCATCCGATTAAAGGGTCTTCCGTACACTGCGCGGGTGGATGCCGCGTGTCATCATATTCATCCGGATGAGCGCAATTTTCGCGTTCCGGAAGAATGCTTCATCCGCACTCATACCCATGTATTTCCTCAAGTTCTCACCTTCTGAGCCGTCCGGATAAACGCTCCTTGCCGTAGACGGACTGAACGTGCAGCAAAGGGCAACAAACAGCACCTGAAGAAGGCGAAAAGATACATCTTTGACACTTTCCGGATGGTTCCGGATCGGCACGAATCCTTGGCGGTATTGGCACCTTCCGGAATGACCCTCCGAATCCCGAAATCTTCAACTCACCAAAAGTGTCGGGATTTTTGACGGCGTTCTGAGCATCCGCGCGTGCCGGATGGATGCGGAAGCGGATGAGATCCTCATCATTATCATGCTCATCATCATTGTGGCGGAAGGGTGTGTGGTAGGAGTGGAACAGTGGAAATTTGTCTCTGTAATCCGACCCTCAATACACGCGTTTTAGCGGCGGCGATTCCAAGGACAAAAATGCCTTTTCGCGGTGCCTGAAATTGAGGGGGACCCATGTACATATAGGCCGGCGCCATTCATCATTTTGAAGTGTCACGCGTCTTTTTTTCTTTTGAGACGAATAATGTCTTTCACGCGATCGCTTCGGCGGAATGAAAATTCAAAATTGGCGGTTATGGACAATTATTGNCGCTTGGGAATGAATTGTGTGAGATGGTCCAAATATGGAACATGGTGCCTTGGGATACATTCGGGGGCCCACTGTCTTATCAGTGCGCATTTGTTCGCAAGGCATCGTTTTTTGGCCAAATTTGGCCGTTTTTATGAAAAATGGCCAAATTTGGCAAAATGACGCCGGAAAAGAAGGGATGGACCCCGATGTTGGTGATTGGGTCCCACTCGGTTGTAGATTCAGATGTTTAAATCCCCGGCCCCGGTGCATATATTCAGTTTTCTGACCAATCCCAAGTGCCTAAAAAAAGTTCCGGATCCCGGATACTTGGATCATTTTTCAATATTATGTTTCTTAAACCGTCGAAATCCATCGGAATTGGAATTGCTTGAATTTAATTTGGGCAATATATTATGCGGATTAATTAACAGGAAAGTGCCCGCAAATGACGAGTTGATCTTTGGTTCCCATGCCCATACATATCAGTTCTGAATTGAACCTTGGATTAAATTCCGGGATTTAAATCCGCAAAATGCCGAAAAATCTATGCAAAAAGTGCCAAAAATCAAGGGATTTTGGCTGGATTCTTGGATCTTGATAGACCAATAAGTGGTAGACCCCCGACCATACGATCTCTGATCAGATCAGATCAGCGCTTTTTTCTTACCAAAACCCCTCTGACAAGTGAACTACATGGCTGGGGGAAGGTCCTTCTCCCACAGGGCGCCAATCGGAATTTTTGTGTCCAAGGCAGCCTTTAAGCTAAAAAAAGAATATTTCGCTCTGGACCCCCCGAAATGAATGAATGGTCAGTGATTTTCGTTCATCCCAATTTGGCCCAATTGAGGGGGTCGAAGACCGGCCGGAAGAGTGGGAGGCAGATATGTAGATGAACGAGGCCAAAAATGGTCAACGATGAATGAATGGGCCTGGGAATGAATTTGGCCCCGGTCCGGTCCGTCCGGTTGCCGGATTCGGACTCGTTCCGCCTCCGTCCCCCGTTGGGCGTTCTCCGAACTCCACAGCCGCTTACGCTCACACATAATATGCATAATGAGGCGGCGGATGAACGATGAAGAGGGACCAAATTCCGCCGCCGCCGGTGGCCATAAGCCTTCCGGAGGAAGAAGGGGCTTTTGTGTGTCCCGGCCCCGGGCACACAATGTTCAACTTTGGCCCCAATTAAAAAGGAAAAAGGGTGGGAAAATGTGGCACATGGAGGACGACGACGAAAGAAGGATGAATGGAGGATGAAGATGAAGAAGAATGGAAGGGATGATGAGGGAGGATGAATTGAGGATGAAATGAAGCCCGAAAAAGTGGAATTTCGCACATTTTTCTCATTATGTTTTTCCATATGACAAATCTTGATTGGTGGTCCCAAACATGTCAAACATGCGCAACTTGGCCAAATTTTGGGATCGTAATCGTCAAGATGATGAATACCATACATATGTTGAAGAGGGACTTAATGGTGTCGGATGAATTTGGCGTGGAAGATGAACGAACTCCTTTTGTTGACGGAGAATGGCATTGTGCCAAAAGGAAAAGGGCCAAGAGATTAGGGAAAGGACCAAATTAAAAAATTGGAAGATGTGGTGAGGATGTTCCACGCAAAAGGATGAGGAAGAGGAGGAAGACAAAAGGAGGGAAGGGCATGGGATGAAGAAAGGGGGGAAGGAGATGGAGGGATCATCCGGAAGCATAAAATCCAATGGAAGAAGGATGAGGATGAGGAAGGATGAATAGGACATAGAAGATGAGGATATGGAGACAGAAAGGAACATGAAGAAGAATGAAGAAGAGGGGAAGAATGAACGGAGGATGAAGGTGAGGCTGAAGATTATGAATCCCTCTTGCTGAAGACGATGACGGAGGTAATGAAGGATAAAAGGGTGGTGGATGATGTGCAATGATGAAGAATGGCCCAATGGCCCACCGGTCATCGGCGGATGAATGTGTTGTTTTTTGCCGCTCTTTTTCTCCGAATTAATTGCCTCCTTCCGCTGGCTTTGGTGACGGCACAAATTTTCATACGCAAAAACGGGGGCCATCCCGTTCGCGGTCCCCCGGGAATTTGGGACGCCTCCGATGGCGGAGGAGGGCCAAGGACTGGACCGCAAATGCATATTTTGGGGCCCAATTACACCATCTTCGGAAGAGATGAAGATGAATTATTATAAAGATGATGAGGATAATGAAGGGAGGGGAAGGTCGGAATAATTATGCAAAATGTATAGAATGGTATTGGGCAAGCAGGTGGTTGGGAAGCCGAAAGCTCGGGAGTCTTGGCCACATAAATGAGAAACATCGAGAATCTTGGCCAGGAAAGGTGGATTGAAGGGACATCAAAATTTTAGGCCTAAAGAATGGGGAAGAGAGTCCTGAGTGAGTTCATGAATGGGTCATCAAAAGATCAAAAGGTCTTGAACTTGGCCATAAACATCGCGTGGCCAAGAATGCACGATGAGGGGGATGACGACGATGATGATGATGAGGATGGTGTTTGGCCAAGCAGGTGGTCAGAAATAAAGATCGAGAGTCCTGGCCATAATTTTGAGTCAACCATACCAACGAGAGTCTTGAAAAAAAACTTGGCCATATATATCCCATGGCCAATAATGTTGCCAAATCCGGGGATCAAGGAGGTCTTGGTGGCCAGTATTCCAAAGGGGGATCAAGGAGGTCTTGGTGGCCAGTATTCCAAAGGGGGATCAAGGAGGTCTTGGTGGCCAGTATTCCAAAGATAGTTTCGAGATTTTTGCATGGACGATCGGGGTATCGGGGGTATTTCACAGGCTCAGTCAGCTCTTTTTGGCTCAGTCAGCTCTTTTTTTTTCTTCTTCTTTTATGATTCCTGCATTTTGGCCAAGCTAGGCCATGATAATGATGTTCAGATGGTTTTGATCATCCTTATCATCATCTCTTTATCGGTGAGGATGAATATGTTTGATGAATGTGAATGAGGAGGATGATGCTGACATGAGGAGGAGGAGGAGGATGAGGTCCGCCCGCATAATTACGCAAAAAGGCATTGGCCAAACAGCGGAGGCAGCAGGTGGTTTTGGGCCAAGTGTCTTGTGGCCATAAACAATCATCGGAATCGCCGCTCGCGATGCCGGAAATGGACACGCGTGGGGGGGGGGGAACACGGAAGGCGATGAATGGTTCCAGGGAGAGGGGAATGTTTTGGCCTATTAAAGAGGGATAATTGGCCCAAATTGGAAATTGTGTTCGAAAGATCACGGAACCAAATTAGGTATTGGTTTGTCGAGTAACAATTATCCAAAAAAAAATCAAAAAAAAAATGGTAGAAATCCACAGGAAAAGTAGAAAACCACAAAAAATCATGTCCGAACCCATGGGGTTCAGGGAGGTACTCTGTGAAAGGTTGGATTTTGTTGAATTATTGAGCAGTGTATTGAATTGCTCTTGTCTGATCGCGGGTCTAACAAGTCTAACATCAAGAGAAATCGGATCTTTGGAGTGGTGAAAAACCCGCCTAAAAATAGAAAGTCGGGATTTCGGGGTAAAACCGCAAAATTAGGTCCCTTAAGAAATCAGAAATCCATACCCTTACAATTTTAGCTTCAAATTTAAGGATTCCGCTTTTGTAAATGCATTTTAGTCATTTATTTTTTGGTTTAGAAACCAACGACCACCATCTTGCTTGTCATTTGGTCCTTAAGGGGGGGGGGGTAAAAGAGCTCTCTCAAACTTTGTAAATGGGTGTGCCGACATTTGCGGCCCCGACACTTGCGGCCCATTCATTATAACTCGGTTCAAACTAAACCTAGAGAAATGAGTTTAGTGTCAAAAAAATCGAGCAAAAAATTAGCTACAAAATAAGCCTAAGCACACCCAAATTTGTCCATAGTGAAAAAGTTTATGGCCAAAATACACTGGATTTGGCCAAAATCATTAATTTGGCCATATCTTTTTTCACTCTGAACTAATTTGGGTGGGCTTGGGCTTATTTTGTAGCTAATTTTTTGCTCGATTTTTTTGACGCTAAACTCATTTCTCTAGGCTTAGTTTGAACCGAGTTATAGCGATAGCCGCAAATGTCAGGGCCGCAAATGTCGTATAACCTTGTAAATGTGCATTTTGCAGGATGCCAATGATCAAACAACATGTGCTCGTCTGGTCCGACGTTCGTCCGTCCGGAAGGTTCCGCTCCGCTGCACTTTGCATCCGCGTAAAGGGCAACTTTGGCGGGGTCCAACATTTACAACTCATCAGACAACGGCACAGCAAACACAGTTTAGGAGGCCTCGCCGGAACTCCCGGCGGAATTTCCTTGTCTGATTCTGTTGATGAGTGGAGGACCGCGTAGCCAAAAGTCCAAGGGGATGGCCAAGGAATTGTGCAGGAATGCCCAACTTTTGGACAATGAATGAGGACCTTTGGTATTTTGGTCCAATTTTGGGTGTTACTGAACCTTTGCCATTTTTGGACCCAAAGTTCCAAAATATGTCTGTCTTCTCTTGGTACCGAACGGAGCCAAGGGACCATAGATTATTATATTCCTAAATGGTGGTCACTCTCGAGATTTCAAAAATCCCGCAAGGGATTTTAGGAATCTCGAGAGTGGGTCTTTGATTCTCCTAAAGGGTCGTAAATATCTATAATGGAAGAACAGAAGCAAAGGAATTTTCTGGAATCTTCGGGATGAAAACGCGCAAAAAGTAAGTTTTCCTACTCACCGGAAATTGGTCCCATAGTCCAACTCAACTGGGAAAGGGGACCAAATTGGCCGCAAATCCCAGGATTTTGGTCCTAGTGGTCCCTGAATTGAAATAGGGGAACAAGACATTCCACAGGACCAAATCCCGGAATGTCAAAGTCCGTGGCCAGAGGAATGGGAACATTAGCGATTCCAACAAAAAAACACAAAAAATTGGCCAAAATGTTTCCTTTTGCTGTTGATGGACACATTAAAGTAATGACTACCCCTTATGGTCTCGGAGTCCTTATGATGTGCCATTCGTCAAAAAGTTGTGTTTCCGGCACCCTTCCGCCGGTGCCTTTTGGGGCGGAAAATAATCTTTTGGAACATTTTGCTGGTGCAGTCAGAGCAGAAAAGCAAAGCCAAGCAAACTAAAAATTTGTTTACGGGTTTTGGAGAGTTAAAAGGCCGAAAAATGGTCTCAAAGAGGCCAATTTATGCAAAAAATGAGGGGCAATTTTCGAGATGAAAGGGATGATCATCAAAAAATGGTCTGTGATCAGTGTAAATCTATTCATCCAATTTGGTCCAAAATCGTGAGGGTCAAATTTTAGAAAAATGGCCCAAACATAATTGGCCATTCATTTTTTGGCCCAACAAAAAAGGGCCGAATTTACTGCAGAGAAGCAACAAAGAGTGGATTTCTGTAATGAAAATCCTAAAAATGGATGAAAATTAATAAAAAATGGATTTGGACACAAGAAATCTCTGGAAATTGGCCAAAAGGAATGCTTTATGACAGATAAAAGAGATTTGCTGAACTGAAATCCCCGAGATTGGATCCCAGATAAAGTGCATTTTGTGGTCCAAAAATGGACTTTTCATTTTGCCATTTTTGCGTCGAATTTGGGGGAAATTGCTGATCATCAAAAAATGATGATTAGGATGATTGTTGTTACCTAAACCTGTGGACATTTTCCTAAAATGACGATCTCGATGTATTGTTGTTTTATATTTCATTTTATTTTGACTTGGCCTTGCGCCTTGAGCGTATAAACTTGATTGATTGATTGATTGATCATCCAATTTGGTCCAAAGGGTCGGTTTCAAGAGACAAATGTTGGCAGATCATAATTGGAATAATTTTGCATAAAAATAAGCCGAATCCATACAACCAAAGAGGGCATGCATTCCTTCTGCTGGACCGAAAATCTTTAAAAAGGCTGGCCAAAAAATTGTTAACCTGTTGAAATCCTTGCAACTTGGCCAAAAAATGCAATTTGGGCCAATAAACTGGGATTTGCTGGACAAAATTCCCAAGAATGACCGTAAGTTCATTTTTGTGGCCCCAAAAATGGACTTCCCACTTTGTCAGTTTTTTGCGTCGAATTTGGGAAAATTGAGTTTTGACCAGATGAGGCCCCCTGAGCCCATAGAACGAAGAACGAAAATCCCTTTGGGGGCCAAATTCTTCCCTTTTTATGTTTGATGAATGTGTGACGTGAGCCTTTTTTGGAGANTATTTTTTAATTTTTAGTAGAGCAAAAGGATACTGTAAGTTGGTCTAATAGGCCTAAAAGAAATATTGAGGGTAATTAATCTCTAGTGGAAAATCAGGATTTTTCGAGGCGGCAAAATTTGGGTTTTCTTGGTCAGATTTTAATGGGATTATGGACGACTTAAAGGCACAAAATTTCGATAAAATCCATAGAGCTTAGTTAACAGGCCTTGAATAGCAAAAATTGGGTAAAATGATAATTTTCTCAAGTTTCCAGGGAGAGGGGCTAACGAGGTTAAAGGGACATTTTTCGAGCGAAAATCGATTTTCAAAAGTTTACGGAGGCGTAAAGACATTGAACTTTGGCAATGTAAAAAATGGGAAAATCGAGTTTTCACAAGGGGCTTAAGGACATCGGAGGAAATCCCCCTGAAGAACAAAAAGCTAATGGATGTGAGAGCAAAAATTGAATCGGAAGAACGGCGGCGGAAGAAGAAGAAGCATGATGGGCAGGGGGACAGGACAGCTCATCACCACCCCCACCCACTCACTTTCTGATTCCCATTGATCGCATCTTCGGCCAATGATGCAACATGTGAGGGGATTATCATTGTGTTGTAAAAGGCCGGAAACAAAAAAGATGGGCATCCGAACGGTGGGAACCGAACCGGGGGCATTTTTCTGCAAAAAATCTTTGCAAAACCACTGCGCCACGTGCGTCCTTTAGTAGGGCTAGCATCGTTCCAATTGAGCGTGGCGATGACAAAAGGTCTAAATGCTGCTGGAATTGAACCTGAGGCCCGGGAGAATGGATCCATCCCTAAACACACAACCACTGAGCTAGGTGGCCCCTCTTAAAGGGAAAATATTCGGGGTGGGATTGAACCAGGGGATCCAAACTGAGCTATGCATTCCCTCTGTGTGGTCCGATGTTTCTTCCCATGGATGTATTCGGCGGGAATCGAACCTGCGATCCGCAAAGAACGGAATCCACGAGCACAACCACTTAACCATGGGCGTCCTTCTTCCCATCCCATTCGGAAGAAGTCGGGTCGGCGTCATTCCGAGAAAATTCTCGTGACCAATTAATCGAGAGGGGGGGGGGGGGGGTCCCAGGAATCCCCCGAATTTCCCCAGGGGCCAACTGCTGACATGACATTCGGCGGGTGTCCCCTCCCCGCGGTTTTTATGTTGCGTTAATGCAAATTGGGGGCCATCTTTCAGCGCAATTTGTGAGTGTTAATAGTGATGGACTTTGGCCCTTTCGACATCAAAATATGGTGAATTTTCGTCAGTTTTCATTGCGAAATTTTGCACGTATGATTATAAAATATTGCCAAACCCGTAAATTTTGGTCCTATTCAGGCTTGAAAACTCTCCTTGGGAACACATTGTTATACCGTATGATTATAAAGGGAAATGTAAAAATCAGGATTCAATGACAATGATGTTTGAGCCCATTCGCTGTCATTGCCAAAAATATGCAATATTTTTGATTCATGGGGCTTTAGCCTTTGTTTTGGCATATTTCATACATAATGCATTAGGAAGGGGGCGGAAGGGTCACAGTTTTGGCTATTCCTAGGCCGAAGGGATGAGAGTGAAGGCCAATTTTATTTTTTGGCAACAAAACACACAATTTTCGGAACATTTCCTCGAAAATGAAATCATTTGTTGCTATTCATATGTATTATAATGAAACAATGATAAAGGGGCCTTTTCGGCATGATTAGTCCAGCATCTGCGGAGCAGTCTGTGCCAAACCTAATCCCGATAATGGATTGTCTGTCCATTGTTGGACCTCATTCTTTGCAAAAAGCACAGAGATTTCTTTCTTTGCTTTTCTTTTTCGTTTCCGTCGACGAAAAAGCTAATTAAACATTTTTTGAAGGCAAAAAGGCAAATTTAATTAAAGCCTATTTCAGCTCTTTAAGGGCCAGAAAAAAATTCTTTATTTCAACTATCAAAGGATGCCAAATCAGGAAATAGCAAAGGAAGCCCCTATTTTTTTTATTTTTTGGTGTTGGGCTTTATTGAAAGAATCCGATTCAAGAATAAAATAAATAAAAATTATCACTAAAAATCTTTCTCTTATTGATAATAGCAGAATCGGATTCCGAATTGTCGAAAGCAAAAACAACAAATATTTTATAACCAGGAATAGCAATATAGCAGGAACAGGAATTCCGCGACAAACAATTACAGTGACGACGGGCAACCACCATAACAATATAATAATTGGATAGCTTAATAGTGATAATAATAATAGAAGGTTCCTTGTCACCATCATCACCGTCCCTTCCACCATATTCAACATTTATTTGTGGGTGTTTTGGCGCACAACTAGAGCAACTCGCCAATGTCGGCCGGCATCTCCTCAATTTGGGTAGAATAGTAGGCCTCGATCTCCTGTTGCATTTGCTGGTCCTTAAAGGGAAAATAGATAAAATCAAAGTAAAATTTTTTGAAAAAATCCGTAAGATCCAACCTGCGCAGTCACAAAGTTGATAGCGACTCCCTTACGACCGAATCGTCCCGAACGACCGATACTAAAAAAATAAAAAATTCAAAAATGTTTGCAATCATTTCAATCAACCGATGGATGTAGTTCTCACGGTTGCCCGGCAAGTCGTAGTTGATCACCACGGACACTTGTTGGACATCAATACCACGCGCAAGCAGATCAGTGGTAATCAGCACACGTGAAGAGCCAGAACGGAACTCGCGCATGATCACGTCACGCTCTTGCTGCTCCATTTCACCGTGCTGAATGAAAGGCAAACAAAATACTAGCCTGTTAAAATATTTTAAATTTGTCGAGTTTGAAATAAATTTTTACAAAAATAAAAAAAATTTTAATTGGAATATGAATTTCTTACCATGAATGACACAGTGTGTTTCTTTTGCTGCATGTTGCGCGACAATTCCTCCACCTTCCTGCGCGTGTTGCAGAAGATCACTGCTTGAGTGATGTTCACCGTGTCGTACAGATCACAGAGCGTCTCGAACTTCCATTCCTAAACCAGAGGATATATTTGAGGTTGTTAGATTTTAAAAATATTTTTACCTCCTTCTCGATGAAGATGTAGAACTGGCGAATACCTTCAAGTGTCAACTCCTCCTTCTTGATGAGAATTTGGATTGGGTCGCGCATAAACTTCTTGGTCACTTCCAGCACCTCACTGGGCATTGTGGCGGAAAGCAGGACAACCTTAAAAATCCATGTAAAATTAAAAAAATTATATAAAAATTATCCGTAAAACAACATGGTATTCTAAATATACCTGCACATCGTTCGGCAAACTCTTGAAAACCTCATAGATTTGTTCCTTGAATCCTCTGGACAACATTTCGTCGGCTTCATCGAGCACAAACATCTTTATCTTGTCGGTTTCTGAAAGTAAATGTTCGAATTTAATGAAGATTATTCAAAAGTCCTAAAGTTTTACTGAGTGATCCGCGCTGTATCATGTCATTCACACGCCCCGGGGTGCCGACAATCACTTGGACTCCGCCCTCCAATTTTCGCTGATCATCGCGCACACTTGTCCCGCCAATACACATGTGAAATTTGACTCCCATGTATTCACCGAGCGCTTTCATGACCAGAAGAATCTAACAATAAACAGTTCAATAGGACTATCCGCATATGTTCATCTGGATTTTCAATAACTGGATCCGGAACCCAAGCTCATCCGAAATTCCAAAACAACCCAGAACCCAAATTCTTCTAGGATTTTTGTTTGGTCAGGATTCAGTAGGTTTTTCTCGACCGGAACCCAGAGGTTTTTAGGAAAATTCTGGGGGTTTAAAACTTAGGCCCAGATTTATTATTATATATACTTGTTGTGCCAACTCGCGTGTCGGTGCCATCACCAGAGCCTGCACATCCTGTGCTTCCTCGTCAACACGTTGAAGAACCGACACGGAAAATGTTGCGGTTTTGCCGGTTCCCGACTGAGCCTGCGCGATCACATCACGTCCTAAACTTTGAAAGTGAATAAAACAAATTTGAAAATCCAAAAATAAACCTGTGCAACATGGAACAATGGCACGTTGCTGAATCGCTGACGGCTTCTCGAAACCAAAGGCATAAATGCCTCTCAGCAACTTTTCTTTGAGACCCATATTGTCAAAGGACTCAATCACTTCGGTAGTATTCGACTAAATGTTTGATTTTGATCATTTACAATCTGTTGATCATACTTGAATAGTAAAGTCATCGGTAAGTTGTGCAGTGGCAAATGCCGCCGCCCCGCCATTGGGGACCTCGCTTGGGGTCCCGCTCTTCACATTATCTCGTTGCCTAAAGATTGAATTTTTTAAAGGAAAAAACCTTTGTAGCATACTCTATGTTCGCATCAGTCATGTCAGGTCAAACTTGCTGCTTCAAAAATGTTTTGTAGCTGAAGAGGAAAAGAATAAAGTTGAATACTTTCTAAAATTTTAACAGAGAGTAATTTTGCAGTGCAGAATAAATTGAGAAAAATGGCAAAATTTCATGTTGAAAGTTGGATGAGCTCAATAAACTTAAGGATTTCTTGGACTCCAAGTTTTGGTTTGAATATATTTAGGTATTCTTTTAAATTCCAAAATGGTAGATTATTATGGTTTAGATTTAGATGTGTAAAATAAAACCACAAATAACATCGGTCAATGTACCCTAAATAAAAGGAAAAAATACAAAGAAGGAAGGCCACCCATCCTGGATCACCAGTCGCCACACCAATAGGGAATAGGGCGATATAAATAATTTTTTATAGAATGGAGGACCTTTCTCCTTCCCCTTTCTTTCCCCGCGTCTTTCTTTCTCTGTTGCTATTTCTTTTCCTTCACAGAAATGAATAACCTGCGATGATTGCTCGCGCTATGCTTGTTCGCTCGCTAAACCTTCATTAACCATCTACTAGTATAATCAGCGTAGTAAAGCCAGAGAATTCCAACTTTTATTTTAGCTCCTCGATTTTATGACGCGAAAGCATGATGCGTTAAAACATATTGTTGTCTGATTTCTTTTTCTCTGTTCATTCACCCCTATAGCAGTTTTATAATAAGGAATTCGCTTCATAAAATCGAAGGTTCAAAGCAATTCAATCGGCGCCCAATTTTCATTTTATTTTTTGCTTTGCTGTCCATGTCCCATAAAGAAGAAGCGAGCGTAGCGTAAGAATCAGAGATGGATTCGATTTTTGGGCCAAAAAATCGAATAACGAATATTCGAAGGATTCGAAAAAAATCGAATATCGCATAACGAATATTCGGTGCCAAAATTGACCGAATATCGAATCCATCCCTGTCCTTGGTAAGAATAGCGGAGAAATTGGCTGGCGCTACTGACAAATAGCCCCCCATTGGGACTCT
>LDKF01000866.1:0-50456 GCA_001026735.1 Rotylenchulus reniformis
ATTGCCCTAGCCCTAGCGTTTAATATGATTAAAATTACAAAATGAATTTAAAACAAAATAATAATGAATAATTAAATCTTATAAAAACATAAGTAATAGTAAATTTTTGAATTGAAAAAAATCCAGGTTTTTGTAAAGTAAATCTAACGATTTAAAAAAAAGTAATTCTATAAATATTTGTGCCAAACATGTATCGAATTTTTCGATGGGTTTCGGTTCAATTTTGTTTCAAAATTTAGAAATCAATTAAAAAATTTTCTTTTAGAACTGAAATAAATTTATTCAATGTTTGTATAGGTTACGATCGAGGTTTAAATCTGAAACATAAGATCTATTATTCCAACTTAATAAATTACATTTTAATTATGATTCTTTTTACCTAAAAATTCTTGGTGCCCTTAAAAGTCCATGGTAAGTCTAAACTGAACTAAAGCCTTTCTCCCATTATCCGCTAGGTAATAAGTAGGTCCCTGATGATTCGCCCATTTTTCAAAAATTTATTCGACATCCTTAAAATTTAGTCTTTTCAAAAAATAACTTTTTAAAGGCCAGCTTATTAACTATTATATAGTAAAAATATAAGCAGAGAATAATTTTAAAAATTTTTGGTTCGTAAAAAATTTCTAAAAAATGATTTTTTATCTCTCTGAATATGATTTTTGAATAATTCGCCAAATCTCGAATCATTATTGTCCTAGACAAATTTTCGCGAATCTTTATCCTAGATCGATCTCGAACCCAAATTCCGGTCTTTTTAGGGTATTCTCTGATATACCTACTATTGGCAAATTTATTTTTTGCAACTCTCTTTAGTTCTGCAACAATAAAAAAGAAGACAGAAATGACCCAAATAATTATCGTCCTATATCATTCACTTGTAACATCGTAGTGTTTTCGAAAGGATCTCAAAAAAACGATTTTAAAATAAGAAACATTTTTAAGCGAAGAACAATTTGGCTTTTTAAAGAATCGATCTACAACAACACAATTTTCGGTCATTTTAGATGATTTTTATAATTTTATTCACAATGGAAAGAATATTGATGTTATTATATAGATTTTAAAAAGGCTTTTGATAGTGATATGGGCAAAAATTTGAATTTATTAAAAAATAACCTTTCTAAAATTTTATCAATTTTGAGAAGAAAAATTGGAAGAAAAAAGATTACGCACCAAAAAAATTTTCACTCCCTATATAGAACTGAAATGTATCTTTTTTTATCCATATTATGTTCCATAGATAATAAATTTACATGCTCAAATGTGCAAAATAACCCTGAGAAAAATTAATAGTGGTTATTAAATTTTTAAACATATAAAATAAAGTTGAATGATTAATGAATTATTAAATGGAAGTTGTGTTTTTAAAGTTACTTTTGAACTTTTCTCCCTCTTTCAAAACCCTATTATATAAAAATTCGCTCTAAATCAAACTAAAGTACCGTAAAACCCCTTTATAGCCCTCGGGGTTATATTTTTCAACCCCCCTCTAGAGGGGGGTCTATTAGGCGGGGGGGGGGGTCATTTAGGAGGGGGGGCTATATATTTCAACCTCACCGACGAAGAGGGAATTTTTTCACGCGATTTTCACGACGAATTTTTCGAACCCTAAATCTGTTCCAGAAATGATTTTTTTTCGAAAATTTCTTAAGAAAATTGAAAAAAATCTTCAGTTGGGCCACCACTGTTTATTCATTTTTTCGAGTCAAAAAAAAATATTTTCAAAAATTCTAAGTTCAAGATACTTTTATGGATCAGCACCAAATTGTTGCTTCATAAATTAGCTTAGGTAAATTGTAAGCTGTGAATTTTTGATTTTTTAAAAAATTAAGACCGAAAAAAGCCACTATGAAATTATAACACTCGCAATATAATTTAAATAATTTTATTTGGTATCTTATTTTATTAATTAAACGACTATTATTTATTTAAAGATTATAATTAGTTAAAAATGAATTTTATTAGTTAATTTTACTCTTTTCTGATATGTGCCCTGAAATTTTCCCTTTAAAAAATAATGCTTTAATTTTGACAGAATTTTTCTACGGAAAGGTGCTGGTGTTGGAGGTTGACGGCAAGCAATTGGGCGAAAGCACTGCCATTTTGCGCTATTTGGGCGAAAAATTCGGTAAAAATAATTATAATTAATAATAATATTTAATTATAATAATAAAATAAAATAAATTAGAGGTCTGGCTGGCAAGGATGAGTGGGAGAAGGCGAAGGCCAATGAGATCATCGACTTTCTCAAGGAGAATCACACGGAACTTTCGCCCTACCTCTATGTCAAGACGAGATTCCGCGAGGGTGATTTGGTAGAGCCATAGCTTTTTGATTTATCATTATTTTCAAAATTTCTCATAAAAAGTACAAATTACAAGATCGGGATCGTATTTTTATTTACGGACTTTAAAATTCAACCGCCTTTCGGAATCCACACATTTTAGGAAGCATCTATTCTTGGTTTTGGGTCTATATCATTATCGCCAGAATCGAAACATTTTTTCTTCAATTTTATACATCAAACACAATTTTATTTTTCAAGAAGATATTGAATATCGCATAAGTTATTATTTTACTTTTTAAAAATTTATTCTTCCCTCTTTAAGCTTTCTGTAAAACTCATAAATTCTTTCCAATAAAGTGAAAAATAATAATAATTTGTTCCTCATTAAAGTTTCTCGCCTTTTTTCAGGACAAATTGCGCACTGAAGTTCTTGAGCCGGGAGTAAAGCTAGGGTTTCCATCGAAAAACTTTAAAAATCAGGACATCATGACCAAAAAATCAGATTTTCATTACCAAACATGGTCAAAAATCAGGACATTTCAAAAAATGTTTTTATATCCATGTAATATTATTTTAAATAGCATATTTCTCACCATCTATGATCAATTTTAACAATTTGTGGTAAGAAATGAGCAAATCATACATCTGCTGAGGGTGAAGGGGGTCGGCCAAGCAAAAAAAAAACGAATGAAAATTTTTGGGTTTTTACATATTTTTCATAAGAAAACGAGTGTTTTTTTTTATCTAAGAAATAGTCTTAAGATGGTTTCGACGTTGCCGATAAGGGCCGCCGGAAAAAATTTTACGAATTTTTGACCCCTTTTCTTAATGAAACAAGTTTTGCGCGGTGCCGGCGGCCCCGATAGGGGCCGCCGGAGAAAATTTTGAAGAATTTAGATCATTTTTCTTTAGAAAACTGGTCATTTTTTAATGGAATTCCGACAAAAATTAGAAAATCAGGACAAAATAAGGACAGAGGTCCAAAATCAGGACAAATCTGAGAAATCAGGACAGATGGAAACCCTGAGTAACGCGCATCTTTCCACTGTACGTGAAGTTGCTCGAGCAATCAGGATCTGGGTTCCTATTGCCTTCCGGACTGACCATTGTTGACTTCCTGGTGGCTAACATCTTGTACACTTTCACCCTTTTGGAGCCGGACAGCATCAACACTTATCCGGAACTGGTGGACTATGTGAAAGGCATCCACGGGTTGCCCAAGCTGAAGCAGTACATCGAAAAGCGCAAGAATTTGGTGTAGATGATAAATGATATGTTGGTGATCTGCAACACAATCTTCCGAATTATGCAGATTAAATATATACTAGATACCGGACAAGGGCATCGAACGAATCATTCGAACGAATAATTCGAAAAAATTCGAATTCGAAAAAAATCGAAAAAATTCGAACGAATTTTTTCGAATTTTGTTACAAAAAAATAATAATTTATTATAATGAAAAAAATATATCAATGAATCAATATTGGAATTTGAGTAATGGGACATTTCGGTTCAAAAAAAATAAGCATTTCGGCCTTTCGCGGGCGTAATCGACTGCGTCGATAATCATATGTACCACAGGCAGTGGAAAAAAGTTGCTCGCTTGCAACACTTGTGGCAGGTGCTGCCAGAAATTTCATCGCCTCGTTTGATAATTTTGGAAAATTTTTGCAGTTTTCACGCCAGAATTCTATCGGATCTATTTGGACTGGAGCCCTAGGCAATGACAAATAATTTGAAACTTCTTTAGCCAGATCCGGACTCGTCAATGCTTAAAAATTTATATTTTTCAAAATTTTTCAATATACCATCATTCGAAGTGCCAACTGCCGATGGTTCATTAAAAAATGAGAGCAATGGCCTTTTTGCGGACGGCGATTTTATTGGCAGATCAACAACCTCGCCTCGGTTTCAACTCGATTTAAACCACATCATTAAGCCATGAGATGATATCATTCCTAAAAATTTATTACATAATTTATGATGAAAAAATAAAATTATTACTTAAATTGTTCCGGAAAAGTGGCAAATTTGTCTTTAAAACGCGGATCAAGGAATTGGGCGGTGGAAAGAGTTCTCAAAAAAATACGGTACCCATACCTTAAAAAATTTGGACATTTTTTGAGATAGTTTTGAATAGGGTGGCGACGGGGTCCCCGTCCCCGCGAGGGTCTCCAGTCCCCGTCCCCGCGGCCTTGTCCCCGCGGGAACACGGGGACAAAATGCACCCTTAAGAATGGGGAAATCGGCCAAAATTGATCATTATTTTTGAGAGGAATGGGAAAAAAATGAAGGAAAAATAAAATTTTTAAACCATTTTTTCTTAAGAAATCCTCGAAAATATTGAAAATTTTTTGCTTTAGCTCTTATTGATTTAAAGTCCATTCTTTCCCTAGCCTATCGGTGGATTTTAGGTTTCATCTTTTTTTTTGTTCTACCGGTTTTCACGATAACTCCTCAGATTTCCATTTTTTCTTTTATTAACACCGAATGGAGTGGATGGACTCCAGCTGTGGAGTGGACGGATGGAGTGCTTTGTACCGATCGACCAGCGGGTGTTTTTTGGTTTTATTTGATTGTCAAACGGCGACGAAATTTTCCAATTACCACCCCCACACACATTACATTTGATCCAGCTTATGGGACTGATCCAATGTCTATGTCTTTGTCATTGTCATTGAAAATTTTTCTCTAGAAATGATTGTCTTGATCTTGAAGGATAAAAAATTTTCAGATCGATTGCGTGTCGTAGGTACATTGCCTATATATTTTCATGTTTAATGTGATGGAATAGTTACATATTTTATTTTTTTATTTTCCTTTTAAAAAACACTTATTATTTAAAAAATTTGTTTAAAAGTACTTTAATTTCTTTTATTTTATGTATAATTAAGATGCTTTTCTTTACAATTTTGATAATAATTCATCCTGCAATTTTAAACTTATTTTTGCACTTTAGGCTGAAACACCCACTTAATAATTCACTATATCAAAATCCACTTTAGGCGGAAACGACATAGCACCAGTTAGTTAATCTATCGGGGTCCCATAACCTCATCCGAGGATGGAATCCAAAAAGTGATTGAAAAGCTGAATTTTAATTTATTGGCCAATTATTTACCAGGTTATTTTTTTTATTAATGTGTTTTTAATAGTTTGATCTAGGGTAGCGCACGGGGGGGATTTGGCGAAAATCGGGGACGGGGATTTCCGGATCAATTTATTATTTTGTGGGCTAGTACAAGATCAAAAATCTTCCTACGTTCTTCTAATATAGTTAGTTCAAAAATTTCAAGTCTTTTTGAATATGAGGCATAAGGTAAACGACATTTTTTGATTAATATCTTCTTGATATTTAGAATTCCAAATTTCAGGTGAATACTCATGTAACGGGCGCACATATGTTATATAAACTCTGCACCAAGTTTTTATGCTTCTAGTTTTGAGAATTTTGAATAAATTTCTCTTCTAAGAAATGCTGACTTAGTAATTTTTGTATAATGTTTTGAAAAAGTTAGTTTGTTATAATTATTTCCTAAATTTCTTATTGACTCCACTTCATTAATGATTACATTATTTAATTTGTATTGCTCTTTGAGATTGTTTTTCCCAAAAACATAGCAAAAGTTTTATGAGGATTTATGGTAAGTCCCCATGTTTTTGACTAATTTTCTATTCAATTATTGCCCTATTTAATTTTTGGCGTTGATTTTTGTTTTTATATGTTCTATAAATTTTTTAGATCATGTTAGATATAGTGATCAAATATTAAAAACAATAATGAAAATTATTCAAAATTCCTTTTATCGTTAATCATTCAATGCTTTAGTTGTTGCTAGATTGTTTGGCCCAAAAGTGCCAAAATGGATATCGTGCATATAATATTAAATAAAGATTAAAATCTTGTAAAACATAAAAATAGTTCATTTTTTTCTAATGCGAATTTTGGCGATTTTGACTAGAGCGGACTGGTTCTACATAGATCCAGAGCTGGTTTTTCTGATTTTTTCTGGTTCTTTTTTTCTGGTTTTTAGTCAGAAAAACCAGAACCAGGTTTTCTGAAGCCATAACCAGATCCATAATATTCACCAATACTAATTTTCATTTTTTAGATTTGTAACTCATAAAAAAATTATAAATAAAAAGCAAAACTTTTCGAACAATTAATTACGCTATAAATAAACGTCAATGGATGTACGAAAAATTATTAAATTTATAAAATGTGTAGACTAATTAGAATAATTCCATAGTGAGTTAGCAAAGTTGGGTTGTCCAAGGATTCAAGATCATTTCTCCGATAGGGTCAGAAAGGGCTTTTCTCCAATTGGGCCAGAAAGAACATATCCTCTTTAAATAAATTTTTTTGGACCCTATTAGACCAGAATTATAAAAAGCAATTTTATTTAATGGTGAATTATTTATCGAATCGAATAAAATGTTCCAAAAAATTGAAGATGCGAACCAAGAATTTTAAATGTAATGGATCGATGAATTCTTATATTCCATTTTTCATATTATCATATTGGTTGTAATAAAAGAGTGGAAACATCCTGAGCAGATTACTCACAATCAGATCTAAATTTATAATCAGCGCAAATCAGCGCAATAAAATTTATGCAGAAAAATAACATAATTTTCAATTAAAAGTTAATTTAATATTAAAAGCCAATTTAAGATCATTTGACGGGAAATAACATATATGTTTTTGAAATTTATTATATTTTTGTTAAACTGTTCAAATTTCTAAATTATACGATCTTTATTATTTAATCTAATTAATTTTCTTAATTATACGATATTTGTTTGTTTATCATTTTATATAGACAATTTTTCAGCATTTATAATCGTAAATTATTTTATCTTCCTTTTCAAATTTTTTGGGCCCAAAAAAATCTAAATAAATAATAAAATCATGTATACATATAAATAAATTTAATTCAATCTAATTAAAATTATTGGTTTTTTTTGTTAATATGTTGTCAATTTCGAAAATTTTTTAACATTTTTCAGAGCCAAAAATTAAATCGAAAACCGATGATTGTGCTAAAAAGTTTAGAATATACGATACTAAATACATAATCCAAATCTTTTTTATCCTTATTAGGCAACTATGTATTATGAAAAAAACAAAAAAAATCCAAAAATTATTCCAATTTTCTATATTGAATTTGTTTTGAAAAAATTTAAAATTTTTAGCTAAAAATGGTGGTATTTTTCGTCAATTAAAAAACTAAATTTAATGGGCAAAATCAAAAGTAATTCTATGATAATTCCTAATTTCTTGGTGGTATTTTGATGATCGCACAAAATAATAAATCTCCAAAAAATACTATATTTTTTTAATATTTCGAATTTTTTTCACAATTCCGGATAAACACATAAATACCTATGAAAACCTTGGTTTAATTCCCGAAAAAAGCAAAAATATAAATGGGCGAAATTATATTTATTTTGCTTCTCATCTTCAGTCTAACCAATGGAATGCAACCAAACGCAAGTAAAAAATAATAAAAAAATCAAAAAAATATCATTTATTTAAGGGCCCAATCAGGGTGGTGAAGAGGACAATACTTGTGCTATTTGTCTGAGTGAAATGAATAAAATTGGTCCAAAAAATTGCGAAAATCCTGAAAATTTGGCGAAGTATGAAATCAATGGAAGTGAAACAAAATGCAAAGAAGAAGAAGAAGAAAAAATACGAGAATTGCCTTGTCAGGTCGAAAAATCGATTTAAATATATTTTTTCATTTTTAATTTCAGCACAAATTCCATATGGAATGTGTGGATAAATGGTAAAAAAAATATTTATTATTTTTAAATTTTATTCGTCATCTTCTCTATAGGTTGAAATCACATGATAATTGTCCAAAATGTCGTGCTAAAGTGTTGGATGAAAATGGCGGGAACGAGGGTTGGTCTAATTTTTGTTATTCTAAATTTTAATCGCCCATTTTCGGTGATTTTTTAAGAACTTTTTCAACAAAAAATTTCATTTTGGTAGAAAATGTTTAGATCCGAATATTCTGCTTTGAATTATGCCAAAAACACCTGAAATCAAAAATCCAAAGCATTTTTCCGCGATTAAGGCTCAACTTCGGATCCCCTCGAGGAAAATTAATGTTTGTGCCTTGAGGTCTTTTTAATGGGGTTGTATTTTATTATTCTGAATAAGGGATTAAATAAATAAGAAAAATTTTTGGATGTAAAAAAAAGTTCATGAAAAAGAATGAAAAATGGGGCATGTAAAAATACCAAAATCCATATTTTTTACAGATGCTACCACTGAAAAATGGAATTAAATTTGGATAGATATTTGAAATAACCAAATATCAAAATATTGGCTCACAAAGCTGAAAAAATAGAAAGCAATATAATTATTCCCTGATATTATAAATGTCTATAATTGTTAATTGTCATTAGGGCGGGCTCGGAATTATATGAATATCCATATTTAGTTTACATACATTTATAATCCATATTTTTTAATATTTATATTTTTTAAAAAATTTTGAAAAATTTTATAATATTTAAAATTTATTTTTTTACAGAGAAAAGAAAAAAATATTCCTAACTATCACCTGGGAATTATTCAATTTAGCTAGAACTAAAATAGCCTTTCCTAGGGTCCTAATCTGATGTACTGTACCTTTAATTATTACCGTTTTATTTATAATTTGTAATGATATAATATGCCATTAAGTAACTATAGCCATTATAGCACTCTGATCTGAGATTTATTTATTTTTTATTCAAAATTAGCAATTCCATTCCCAACAAATCGCATCATGGAATTGCATTTAGATCAAAATGAGCTGGATGAACTGTTAAATCGAATAGGATGGGAGGAAGAGGTCGTCTAGAAGAATCTTTTGGAGAAGATGATGATGCATTTGTTCGATTCTATGAGCTGGTTGAAGATGACGCTCATAATGATCCATAGACTCCATGAAGATGATGCGAAATTTGTGGGCCGAAAATTACGAATCACAACTAAAATGAAAAAATCTTAAAATAAATTTAAAAAAAAATTAAAATTTTCATCAGGAGGTATTCATGCAGGTTGAATCCGAATCTAACGTCAAATTTCTTTGAAATATCTATGATTTTGAAAATTATTTATTTTTGAAAAACATTAAATTTTGAGAAAAATCAATATAATTGGGCTCAATAAGGAAAATTTTTTCGTTAATTGAAAAACAAATAAACTTTTTTAAAAATCGAATTGACGGGCAAACAATTATTATTCTTAAAATTTTAATTGGTTGATCAGATAAGATGAATAATACTTGTGTTTTTAATGGCCATACCAGGTTTACTTTTCAGCAATACGCATATATTGAATCTATATTTAAATTCTCTCTCAATATTTTTATTTTATAAAATCTATATTTAAATTCAAAATCACTGCGATTAAGCGTGAATTTGCAAGGATTTTATTGAGTTTATCTTGGACTACTATTTGTGTATTTATTGGAAATTATTTTAATTTTGTAGTATGCAATTTATCCATTATTTATGGATAAATTTATCCATTATTCGGAGCAAACGACTCAGCGTCGATTAAATCATATGACATATATATGCGGCATAAGTTCTTATAGAAATAAATTTGTCATTTCTGTGGCTTCGAAAAATAGAGCCTGAAAAATTCTTTTGCACTTTTTTAACAAATTATATATGTGAGCTTTTTACAATAGAAAATTCTAATACTTTAAATTTGTGTGCGGCGATATTACCCAATTCCAAAAAAATATAAATTAGAACATTTTTAAAGATATTTTGCAAGAAATGTTTGTTTATGCGATGCACTTATTTGTTTTAGATTGATGTCTATTTTTCTTGATATGAATAGGGAGTTGTTTTTTTTATTATTGTTTTCTTTTGTTCTTTATTTATATTATGTTTTATATATAAATATTTATACATAAACGTTTTTCTCAATCAGCCAATTCCATTTGGTCACATACAGAAATGGATGAAGCTAAAACTAAATAGCTTAAATACAAACTTACTAGTGATTCATCGTCCATAGATAATATAGTTGGGCAGAAAACCAATTAAAATTTAACTTTTTTTCTCTAAAAAAAATAAATAATAAAATTATTAATCAAGTCAATATCCCACCAAAGTTCACATGATTGCCACCGAGAAGTTTGAAATTGAATGTCCGGACCCCGATGTAACATCCAAGATGTCCAAAATGTTAACGAACGGAGGTGAGAGATGAAACAAAATGGAAGATAAATAAATAAAAAATTCATTAAATTTTTAGTTTTACAATTTTCATAGAAGAGTTTGCTTATCATTATTTTAATAGACACGGTCTTTCTAAATATTTACTCTGGGATATTATTTGAACGCAAAACAAGTGGATACAAACATCAAAAATGATAATATTAATTTCAAAAACAATTTAATAAATATTTATATATTGATATATTCATTATCCGAGTGTGTTCTTAGATTCCAATGCAATATCTACAGCAATTTCGCATAATTATTCATGATGTAAGAAACTTCCTGTTGTAAATAAATATTAAATTAACTAGAATGAGTGACAGGATCATAAAAGATTTTAACAAATCTAAGTGATTTGGCATAAGATGATTTCAAAATTAAATTAATACAAATAGGACGGTTTTAAAATATATTTTATAAGACATATGACGAAAATTCTAAGTTAAGATCCTACTATTATAACTTGGAAAATATTGAAATCAAATTTCTCTTTATTTTTTTAAATGCCGTTTTCGGGTTTTGATTCATTTTTTAGAACGACATAGAACCCTATGCAGAGGTATTGAAAAGTAAAACACCTGGGTGTTCTAATACAGGTTTTATGGTAGGTCAATTTAGGACAAATACTTCAAAATTTAATTTCTCTTGACGTATTCTTAATATTTTTCCGTGTGATTATATTTTCGGATGATTGGCCAGAAGGGCTAGAAACCTCATTTTTACCCAGAATAGGTATTCCTTAATCTGTGCTCTATCAAATTACCATTTGAATTGGTTGATTTATTCTGATAAAAAACTTTTTAAAATGTTTGACTGATGACATTGATTTTTTCAGGGTTTTGCACGGGTACAAATTTCGTACCCGTACCCGGTTATACCCGCCGAACCGATACCCGTACCCGTTTCATACCCGTCACATTTTTTGTATCGTACCCGGGTACCCGCCCGCGGGTACCCGCGGGTATACCCGCATTTTGCGAAAAAATTTAAAAAATTCTAAAAATTCAAAAAAACCGTTTCAAAGGTTGATTTTTAAATTAAATTCTAAAGCTTCGTAAAACACGATAAATTATTATGTTTTGGATTGGTTGTGAAGTACCACTTTCAAGCAGGGGCGTAGCCAGGATTTGGGCTGGGGGGGAGCAAATCACTCTTACCCACGGGGAAGGGGGGTCTCCGGCGGCCGCGATAGTGGCCGCCGGAGAAAATTTTTGGCAATTTTTAAAGGAAATCGGTCACTTTTTCTTCAACTTTTTCAAAAGAATTTTCAGAAAAAAATTCCGACAGGGGACCCCTTTTCATTAATCTAAAAATTGAAACTTTCAATGGAAAATTTTAGGGACCACCACATGTAAACTCCATGATTACTGTGATTTTCGTAATGTATGGACCTTTCGTCCGTTGGAGATTTAGGGGTGCAGAGCTCTTTTTCACCTGTGTTACATAAACATTAAAGGCACGGGTAGGGAAAAGAAAAAACCGAAATAATATGAATGGCAGACAGTTAGAAAAAAAGTGCAGGAGAATCGCATCGAGAAAAAAAATTCAAATCAAGACCCGATTCTTAGGGGTGCATTTTGAAATGCGGGTAAATTGCGGGTACCCGCGGGTATGAGGTGATACCCGTTACCCGGCCCGTACCCGTCCATTTTTCTAAAATCATACCCGCTACCCGCCCGTTACCCGCCGGTACCCGGGTACCCGGTTATTCGTGCAAAGCCCTGGATTTTTTGCATAAATAATAGTAATATATTAATATTATCGATAATAATGATGGATATTGTCTATATATATTATAGTTTGATTTTATTAAAAATATTTTTGCGGAATTGTTGAGGAGCGCTCAGAATTTATGTTAGTTTTTCAAACTTTTATTTCCAAGTTCTAAACATTTATTCATAATCAAAATTGTAATTTTTATGTTGTGGTAAAAAATAAGTTTTTTGACATTTTCTGTCGATTAGTTCTTTCTTAAACCATCATCAATCAAATCAGGGTACTTATTCAGTTCACGTCCCGGATTTTTCGAATTCCCAATAAATTGGAAATCAAAGTCCACATTTTTACAATTCCGCGGTTCACCTGGGGGTTTTCGAGGGTGCTGAATTTGAAGATGACATCAGCTTTTCATTTTATTAAGAAAAATCTAAGATTTTTATCAAATAATTGATTTTTTGCTATATCAAAAATGTTGGATTTTTTGGTCGTTGTTTGATAATTTGTTAAATCTGATGACATATTAACATAGATTCAGAACCCTTCAAAACCCTCAGGTGAATTGCGGAATTGTAAAAATGTGGACTTTGTGACGACTTTGGAAGTTTTCAAAAATCCGGGACGTAAATTGAATAAGTACCCAAATCAGCAGACGAAAAAAGCTGTCACAAAGGACGTGAGGTGTCTGTGAAAAATTTGAAAATTTGGCCCCCTTATCTAAGAAATTTTTGTTATATGGATCTGTAATCTGTGGCTCCGCGCGAGAATGGCTATGTCCGTTGCTTTTCTCAATCAACATTGAAACCGATATTGTGGCACCTTCTACAGGTGGAAATTCCAATTTTAAATTTATATTTTATAATCTCTAGCGACCTGGTAAATTGGTCCGGAAAGGAAAAAACCAAGTTAAGCTCAGATGATGTGCAGGCAGTCGAAGAAATTTAAGACAGTTTTTTAAAGACATCGTGGCACCTACTAATATTTGTTTTAATTGTTTTGTGATTAACTATTTGCTAGGAAACTAGATCATTATCCCGGACAATCGATAGTGAAGGAAAATTGTAGGAAAGAATTTATTTTAGACCGGTTTGTGTGTGTGCAGAAGTAAGCTCTAGCCTTTTTAGTTTTTCGAAATTCCCTGAAAAAAGTTTGATTTTTTCAAAAGCCTTAATTTTCGATATATCCGAAAAGTTTCTATTTTTTCAGAGTAATTCAAAAAACTAAAAGAACAAAAGGTAGAACAAAGTTCTGCACAACTTTTCCTTTTATATTTTTGGTTTAACGAGCTAAAATTAATTTCCCTGCAATTTATTATCCACTACCGATTTATCCGGTCACCATTTTAATTATCAGTTATTTATATATATTGTGTGCCATAAAAAATGAAAAAATGAACGTAAATTTTCGAATTTTTTCTCCGGTGGCGCCTTTCTGGATTGACCGCTCAATACAATGAAATTAATTTCTGCAAAAAATTATTCAGGGATGATATCTAAAATTTTTCAAAATCAGAAAAACACAGTCAAAAAATCAGATTTCATGGTCAAAAATCAGAACTTTTTGTAAAAAGGTTTAAAATAGATTGTAAATCAATTTATTTATGTTATATTATTTCAAATATCGCATTTCTCACCACCCATGATCAATTCCAATAATTTCATACATTAAAAAAAGGGGGGGGGAGTCAGCCGAGCCTCTTGCGAGCGATGGTGGGGGGGGAGAGTCGGACCCTCACATTGCGAAGGTGTCTGGAAATCGTTAAAGGCGTGTAAAAATTTTCAAAAAATCTATTCAGGCTTTTTAACTAATAAATAAAAGCAGATTTTTCTCTATATCAATGTGTTTTGAAATTTTTGAGAAAATTTTGAAAATTCGGGATTTTTTCTTTTAAATACGTTCATTTTTTCTGAAATTTCATTGTATTAAGAGGATGGCGTGGCGACGGTCCCGATAGGGGCCGCCGGAGAAAATTTTGAAAAATCGTATCTTTCTCTTAAGGATTTTGATCATTTTTTGGGAAGAAATCATAAAAAATTCCTTTAGATTTTCCTTAAAATTTTCCTTTGGAAAAAATTTCCATTCTTTTGGGGGGTTTTAAAATTTGGAAAATTCAGTCTCTTTTCTTAAGGGATTTGAAGATTTTTTGGGAAATTTCCTAAATTATTGGAGACAAATCGGAGAGCCTTCTTTTCTCCGGCGGCCCCTATGGGGGCGCCGGAGAAATTTTTGAAGATATAGCCCTTTTTTCCTAAGAAAATTGATCACTTTTAACGGAATTTTAACAAAAATTCGAAAATCAACACAAAATAAGGATAGGGATCAAAAATCAGAACAAATCTGACAAATCAGAACATATATCATTCCTGAAAAAATTAGCAAATTTCTTCAGAAAAGTGAGTACTTTTTTACAATCGAGGCCGCCGGAGGAGAGCTCCACCTAAAAGGGTGGTGGGATTCATTCCGTGTATATCCGAGCAAAATGGTTTTTTGACATTTTTTAAATTAATGGGTTTGGTGGCGGTCCTACAAGAGTCTCCGGAATTTTTATTTTTGAGAATTTTGACCCTTTCAAGAAATTTGATCATTTTTAATCAAAATTACAAAATTTAAAAAACAGAGAAAACGGTATTAGGCCAAAATATGAAAAAATACGACAAAAGGGCCAAAAATATAGCAAATGACGAATAAATACGGGAAAAAGCCACCTTGTTAAGTATTATCTAAATGTTTAGCACCGAATATCGAAATGCCTACAACAAAATGTTCAGCCGCGTTATGGCATCCACGACTACACCGGTGATCCCTTTACAACATTTTGCACAAGGAATTATTACGGAAGCGGCACAAAACACAACAGTTGCGCGTAAAATACGCGCAAAATTGAACACAGTGACAGACGGCATCACTATATGGGAGTCAAAAATAGTTAAGTGCTTAAAAACTTAAATGTCTAATCAAATGCCAACGATAAATAAATAATTACCACATTATTGTAACACATAGATTATAAAATGCCAAAAATATTAAAAAGGTGTAAAAATGACAAAAAAGGAAGAAATTTCGTTAATTAGGGCATTTTTACCAAAGCTTATTTAGTCAGAAAGTATTTACTGTCGGCATACTGGGTGCGGCAAAAGTCCTGTCACATTCATTTATCTGCTCCTAACTTTTCCCTGAGAAGAGGGATTTTTTGTATCTTTTTTTGTTTTGTAGGTTATTCAATTCTCTATAAAGTCTAGCCAAAGAATATCAAAAATATCATTATCCGAATAAAGAAAAAGTGCCTCCAAAATTGCAACCCCATTTAGGCTCTCAAGGATGACTGTCTACCGGAACAAAAAAAAATTCCAGTAAAATTTTTTAAAAGGAAAAATTAAAATTTTTTTTTTAAATTTGATACCTAAATTTTTTCAAGACTATCCTTTTTATTCAGTATTACGTCAAGAAACTATTTTAATTTTAGCTTCAAATACAATTAGAAGAAATAAATGGTTATAAAACGCCCATATTAGCGGTTTTGGAGAAATGACAATAACACCTTTTGAATATTGGAACTTAGAACCCATAATACAAATTAATAAATTAAATATTAAATGTTGAGAAAATTTTCCTTTTACAAAAATCGAGAGAGCATCAGCCGCAAAATTCTAAGAAACTCACAGGTGAACGTTTTCTATTGTGAATCGGAATTTAGATATTCAATTTTTTTATCATTTTGTAGTGCATGCCAGACAATCGTGAAAAATTTTAATATTAAATTCCCCTAAAAGCATAAGAATAGCTATCCAAAAGTAAAAAGTCCATTGTGCAAATTTTATGTTCTATTTTTTGTATTTTTATTTTTTCGAAATTCCTATAGAATGATTCATAATTTTGGCATAGTTAGGCTTGGCCATACATTGGCAACTTTTTTAACGAACAAATATAAAATATTTTTCTAACCATTTGCCCTATATGTTTAGCCTATATTTGATTTGCCGGTTCAAAACCGACTAAAATTCCACAGCCATTTACTCTCTTATCCTACACACATTAACCATTCTCTCACAAAACTCCCATCGCTATCAGCTTTCTCTTTTTCTTCTCCCTCATCTTACTTTCTCCTCTCTTTCACCTTTATATCTTCGTATAAAAACGAGTTACCTGATGTAATTTTTGATGCTGAAACGGAATCTGAAGACATTTTTACGTATTACTTAATTTATTTTGACGTCAATTTTTTTCATAGGCCTCAAGGTTTTTAAGAAATTTCATGCTTTGTTTTTTCAAAAAATTTCACAGTTTATTCAACAAATTTCATAGGCCTCAAGGTTTTTCAAAAATTTTAACAGGCCTTTTTTCAAAAAATTTTCACAGTCCTTGAGTTTTTTTTAAAAATTTCACAGGCCATTAGTTTATTCAACAAATTTCATAGGCCTCAAGTTTATTCAAAAAATTTCACAGGCCTTGAGTTTATTCACGATTGAGTTGGAACCAATGTCCGTCGGTCGATTATTTATTTTTCAAAAATGCCATTTTATCCAGTGTAAAAAAATTCTGATGTTGTTCCACTATACTAAATATAAAAAGAGAATAAAATGAATTTCGATTAAAAAATATTTTTTTCCAGAATATTTTTTACTTAAATTCATTTTTAATAATCGAACTCATAGAAAAATAGTGTATAAAACTTTTCTAAATGGATAAAACAATGATACCGTAAAACCTGTATTAAAACGCCCCCTGCATTTGAACACCCCCNCCCCCCCCCCCCCCCCTCAAATAGACCACCCCTCTGCAGAGGTATTGAAAAATATGCATTTGATACACCCCCTGCATTTGAACACCCGGGTGTTCTATTCAAATTTGTATTTTTATATAAGGGAAAAACAAAAAAATCAAAATCCTATGGAATCATCGCTGTCAAAGTCTCTTTTATCTTGTTTAGCTCAATTTCTTCTGCAATTCCGATATCGCGGTTATCTTAAAGCGTCCGAATTCCAGAGCTCTAAATTTTGACAGTGAAGCAATTACCTCGAAAAACCTTGTTAGCCCAAAAACTCATTTTTAGTACGATTATCCCATTTTTAAGGAGATATTGAAACTGTAGTCGAAATTCGATACGAAAAAATATTTTAGAAAGTGACTTAAGAAATTATCTTTTGAGAAATTTTATTCTTTTTTTAAAAAAAAAATATTCGGAAATTTTGAAGATTTTCAATTTCCCAAGAAATTTTCCACAATATTTTGAAGATTTTTTCGACATTCTTAATAAATTTCAAAATTTTGAAGATTTTTTCTTTTTTCTTAAGAAATTTTCGGAAAAATTCGTTTCGGAAACAGATTTGAGGGTTCGAAAAATATTGCTCCCCTCTTCTTAGCTGAGGTTGAAAAATAAAATACCTCCCTGCATTTGAACACCCCCCTCAAATAGACCACCCCTCAGCAGAGGTAATGAAAAATATAACACCCGGGTGTTCTAATACAGGTTTTACGGTATCCGCAAATATATATACAGGCGACTGGACCACAAACAATAATTTTATAGAATTTAACTTTTTACTGAAGAATTCGACCTTTTTGAAATTGCAACTGATTATTTTACACCCAGCGTTTTTTTACAAACATCTATTCCAAACTGCTTTTTTTGAATGAAAATTTATAACTAACTAGTTTAAGATTGTCAAGCATGGTTTAAAAAGTTTGTGTCTACATCTCTCTCTGGATTTTAATGGAAAAGAGATTTTTTTGATTGGTCTCGGGTCCATTTCTCGGTCTTGAGGTGGTTCTCAACTCACGGGAAAATTTGACTTTCTATCATCTCTACTTTTCAATAGCATCCAGCTCAAATCTTGAAAATCCTAGGCTAATAAAAATTTTGGAAATTATAGACTTGGACTCACCCCCAAAAATTTGAATGCACATTTGAAAACTTGTTTTTTTTTACTTTTAGATATAGAGCTGGAGACTAATGAGCTGTAGTTTACCTTCCTCCTTTGTGGTATTTGAAAAAAAATTAAAAACAATTTAAATCAAAAATATGAAAATTAAAGATTATTTTTTGATTTTTTAATAATTTGAAACTTTCATATTTTTAACAGATTTTCTTGTGAAAATCAGGTTTTAGGAATTACATAGGTGTTCAGTTCCGACTTCCGATGGGTGCCCATGAAGTGCTGGAGCATTGTATGATCATAGAATCGAAGGATGCGGCGACTCAGGTAGGGGTCGCCGGAAAATTTTTGAATTTTTATCTAACTTTATTAAGAAAATTGGTCATTTTTCGTCAAAAAATTGCTTGATTTTTTGAAAAAACCGAACAAATTTTCAGTCGGTTTTGTCGGTTTTTCGCGAAAAAAGTCGGTCGGTTTTTTCGGTAAAAAACCGAAAAACCGAAAAAATCCAAAAAAGTTCGGTCGGGTTTTTCGGTTAAAAAACCGACACCGAAAACCGAAAAAAACCGAAAAAACCGACAAAAAACCGACCGGTCCAGTCACTAGTGTTGATTCATTTTATAGTTTGGCTTTATATTTTGATATTAAAATTGCTCTTCCTTCATTTCACTCAAAATTATTTCTTACAAAACAATTCTTTAGATCATATTGATGTTATGACGTTTGAATCTTTATAATTTTTTTATCCGCTTACAATTTTTCTACATTATTTAAAAAATTTTAAATATCATACAAAATTTAAAAAAAATAAGGAATGGGGTTTGAATAATTTTCTTTGAAGCAGCACATCTTTCCCATTTCCAGGGTTTAAGGCCCATTTATGACCTTCCTTTTCTTTTACAAATTCTTGCCCAAGGGCAGGTTGAAAATTTTTGGGAATTCGGGTTATGCTATGTGATACAGAGTCATTCTCTTTCGTTTTTCAGATATACACCACCTTGTTACGCCAATGCGGGAAATTCACTGAGTGGCGTCCGCCACCAAAATAAATCAGTGAGTGGCGTCCGCCACAGCCATGGTAATCATTTTGTCTGGGGTTGAGACTTTACGAGAGTTGGCGGATCTCCACGGACAAGTACGAAAAAAACCAAGCCGTGCGCTTACGGGTATGTGATGGAGGCGAACCAAGCGAAGCTCGTCATCATTGAGGACATGCGGCAATAGTGCTGCCAGATTCCATCAGTGCCACCGGCTGTTCGAGGTGGCTTTGGAGACCGATCACACCCTGTGTTGATTTGATGGATTAGGCCGTTTATTATTCCCCCACGGTGAGCACTAATTCCGGGTCGTGCAGCTGAAGTATTGGCGATGCTGACGGATCAGGACCGGATCAAACTTCCGGTGAAGGATGTCCCCTTGATTTTGTTACACCAGACGGGCCAAGCCGTTTTGGAGGGTGTCTAGCTGTCACTGTCACTAGTGGACCGCGAGCAATCACACACGGTAATTTTGCTTGGCATCTCTCAAGTCGGTGGAAGTGCAGTGCCGTTGCGGTGTGTGTGCATGTACACTGCGCAGGCACGAGATATCGCCAGAAGGGTCCAGGACACGCCGGAGCTAGACCATGTCATCATAACCACCAACGCTACCCAAGGGCATGAGGCGCCGCTCGTGGTGATGGTGACGAGTGTTCACACTGGACAGTGGTGGCGGAGCATAGGCGGCTGCAATTCTGGGCCGAGTCGGAGCTCATTGATGTCTCCGTGTCTAGGGGCGCGCATGGCCTAGTGGTGATTGGTGAATGGACCGTTCTGAGAAGAGCTCCAGCATGGAAGGCGTTCATGGAGCAGGCACAGCAGAATACGGACATCGTGGCACTGGAATTCTTGGACGTTGGCATTGAGAAGGGCAGCCTATATGACAATGTGGGCAAGTTAGTTGACAAGGAGGCAGGCGTGCGAAGTTGAGGCAATTTGTGAGGTAGGAAGAAGGGTCAAGCCATGTTGGTCAGCGTAGCAAGGGTTCTGGGCCTGCAAGGGGGTTCGACCGATTCTCACCTTTCTTGTTCAGGAGCGAGGGCTGTGGACGGGGTGCACCGATCAGAAATAAGGAAGGATGTGCTGCAGAGAGAGCGAGCGAGTGCATTCTGGGGAAGGGGACCTTCCCGTGGCATGGGGGGAGAGGTTGCCGGTGGCTCCAATTTTCAATTCCCCAATTTCCCCTCCCTTCTTTTTGCCGCCCGGGGAGCCTTCATGGCTTTCTCTGTATCTGGGGTCCATCCTTTCCTCAACTATTTTCTCCTCTCTTTCTCATCCTTTAAAGTCTCTCATCCTTTAAGAAAAGACCCAATTTTACAAATTTTTTTCCGGCGGCCCTTATCAGGGCCGGCGGCCCTTTCCGGCGGCCCTTTCCGGCGGCCCTTATCCTTATCAGGGCCGCCGGCACCCCCAATATAATGGAATTGCTTTATAAAACACAAAAAATGACCAATTTTCTTAAGCAAGTGGTCCTTAAAATCCCGAAATTTTCTTCGGCGGCCCCTATCAGGGCCCCCTAAACATCCCTTCCGAAAAATTTCTTACCGCGCCACCTCCAAAAAACATTAATAATTGTCTGACAAAAATTTTTCATCTTTTTGAGGCTGAAAATGATCGCATTCATATTGTATGCAACAGCAACAGCTTTTTTGAACTTTAATTTTGATGATTTCCGAAATCAAGATTTTTTTAATTTTATAAAGGAATGTGAAAGTTTCGAGTTTTGGGTTTTGATGTTTTGGGTTTTGGTACCCAGTTTTGGTTTTGGACTCAAGTTTTGGTTTTGAGTTTCGAGTTTTGGAAAATTTCAGGTTTTGGACATCCCTAGTAGTTAGTATACATCCCTAGTAGTTAGTATGTTAGTATACGATACGGGAACCTGACACCATTTGCTCTGCATCACCGCGCGGTTAATGGCTGATGAAGGGATATGCTCCCAACGAGCTTGAGTATATGTCTGACACGGCGGTGGGATTTGAACCCACGTCCCGGGATTTGTGTCCCGTGTACACCACGCCGTCGTATTCCCCATTTCTTGGTTGCCACTCTCTTCCTTATAAGTGAATTTTTTCTAAATTAATTTATCAAAATAAAATTTTGAATGAAAATTTCAGTATTTATGCAGTTTACTCACCGCTGGAATTTTTTTTTCTTTTTTTTTAAACATATAAATTACTAAATTTGTAGAAAAAAAGAATTAAGAATCCTTGTCTTATTAATAATGAAATTTCATGCAAAGTTTCATATTCTGTGTTAAATTTACACCAGAATATCCCTTTAAAACCGAATTGCTTTTGCTCTATTAATAATCATTTGAAAGTTATAAGGCAAGCAAAATGAAGCAAATTTTGCCTTATTATGTCACATTTTATAAGCCAAAGTAAAACAAAAATAAAAAAAATACCAAATTATGTGCTCGAGTTGAACCATGGTGGAAAACCGATTTGCCAAATTTACATTATTTGGCCAAATGTATTTTTACTAGGTTATAAATTTTATTTAGGCTTGTTTGATAGTTAATGACATATAAATTGATGCCCAGATGTTTAAGGAACAAAATAAGGAGTGCAAGGTTAATCTATTCGAGACATTTATGCGATGAATCTAAATAGTGTTCAGAAGTTAACCAATATTTTTGAATTGGTAAAATTCTTCACTATCAGTAATTATATTTTTAGGCGAATCCTTTATAAAGAGCCAAATTAAACAGAAAGTTCAAAATTCAATTTTCCGATTTCATTATTTTAATCAAAAAAAATTATTTATTTAAAAATTTAATGTTAATATTTTTATGGTTTTTGCTAAATTATAATATCTTAACTGAATAAATATTTTGCTATTAATTATCAATAAATGGATTTATTGCAAATTACAGAATAATAATTTTTAACTATTTCTTTTTCCGTTTTTATGAAAAAATTAATGATTTTATGGATAATTAATTAGTTTTTTCTTTATAATTTATTTTTTAAAACAAATCATTAAGGCATTTAGACAATTGAATAGGTAGCTAAACACTTAGAATTTTAGAATTAAATTCTCGAATTAAGGCAGAAAAAGGGTACAGTAGGAAAAAAACTTTAGAAATATTTTAACATCCTGTTAGACTCAAAGTATAAAAGACAAAGTTCTGAAATATTTTACACACTATCCTTTGGTTCTTTTAATTTTCAAAGCTTTTTTTCAAAATTTGACTTATATCTTTTAAAATCTAAAAAAGTTTTCTAAAGGGCTTGGTCTTCTTTTTAATGCCCTATCACCGGTCTAATGAATCGGAATGAGTTTAAGAATTTTTTAAGAATAAAAAATGTTTTTAAAAAATATCATTTATTTATGTTCTATTTTATTCGTCTATTTATGTTCAAATACAAGCGCAAACGATGAAAAAAGCGAGCAAATTTCATGCCATGATCGTGTACCAATCACGTATGATTTCTTGGATTTGAATTTGCCGGCCCTACCGACAAAAGAACAAAAAGGTAATAATTTAAATTTGTTTTATTTAGATTGTGTAATAATTCTGACACCTTACCATAGAGGCATTTTAAAAAATGCCTGTAGCTCAACCGATAAAATGTAAAATAGCCATTTTTCAATTCTTCATAAAGGTGCCACATGGCATAGAAGGAATTCATGATATTTCTTCCTTCCAGACTTCGCCACCAACTGGCCCGCCACCAAACCTCTTGTTCCGGATGTACATCCATGGTGTCATTCTACTCTTGGCAAAAATTGCGAGTTCAATTTCATAATTATGTGATCACTGACCAAGAAATGGAGTTAATGCGCCAACAGATCACCAGATTTAATTTAAGTAGCACGTATTCCCTTCGATCTTTTCTAAGTCACCTTGACCTAATGCTAAAAGTCGGATCCAAGTACCCCGTGAGTTCCCTTTTTGGAGACCCTTTGTTTCCTCCCTACAAGTTAGCAACTAGTATTCAAATCAGAATATTAATTGAATGTTATTTGTAATGTATTTTTTACAAAACGAATATTAACTTATGAATAAAAATAAACCATTTTTACTCTTTTTTCTATATTTATTTTGTGTGTCTGGTCTGCAATTCGATTCTTAGGAGTCCAATTAAGGTACTTGGACATTCAATGCAAATTTTTGTGCCAAGGTTTTCGGTTTCGCCGGTTTTCCTTCCACCCCGGAAGATAGTTTTTCATAATTTTTGGAATTTTTTAATAATGCAATAAAAATTTTAAAAGTTGAAAAAATAAGATTGTTAAAAAATGATTCCATTTTCAAGATAATTTTCATGATAAAGTTCAGTTTCATAAAAAAGAAAGCTGTGGAATTGTGGAATCTTCCTCTGGCGGTCCAGATAGGAGTCGAGAATAAAATTGTAAAAAATTAAGCCTTTTTCTAAAGGAAATTTGTAATTATTTGAATTTTTGGTGGAATTTATCTTTAAATTTAATGATTTTGGGGGCGATCGCCGGAGAAAATTTTCATAAAAAGTTGTGATTTTGTAAAGAATTTGTCACTTTTTCTTGAAATTTTTCTCCAAAAATTTTTCTCGACAAAAAATTTCAAAATTGGACTCTTTTGATTTATTTTAGACTTGATATTTCGAGGTCCTTGATTAGAGTGTCAAAAATTAACATTTTGAATAAAAACATTTAAATTCTTTTAGAAGATTAGACGAAATCCAAAAGATGTTATTTTCTGAGGCCTAATCGCTTCCGTACTCGAGAATAATTTGCTCATTCGAACCCATAAAATCGCTTAATTCATACATTAAATAACTTGAAAGTTAATTTATTGCACAAACATGAACACTGGTTCCGTTTCAATACATTTATTTTATGAATAAAAATTTTTAAAAAATATAATAAAGTATAGGGCGGAAATAGACGCTTTTTAAGAAAAGCTAAAAATTCCTAAAATTAAATTTGTTAAAAAATGATTCCAGTTTTTAATAAATTGACGATAAAAAGACAAATTGGTCCGAATTAGCCGAGTTAGGATATTTTTTAAAGATTAACTTCTTAATATATAATTATATCACTTATCAAGATGATTAGGTATATGAGATTAACAGCTCCGATATTTGAAAACATTGTTATAAATCGGATAATTAGGGAAATATATACCAGATATCAAAAACAGAGCCAATTAGCTATGAGTTAAAGCCTGCTTCAATTTAACCATTGCCGAAAAAGTTATGGTCCAATTATTAATTGTATTTGTATATATTTGTATTTATTTGCCACTAGGGCGACGTTCCAGAAATGCACGAGTAAAATAAAACAACAAACAAGTCAAAAATAATAATAATAAAAAAAACAATAATTGCGCCCATGGGGTCATGCGCCGGGAGTAAGGCGTGATAAATAAGGACACAGATCGGCGGATTCAAGGAGCTTAGAAAATTCTTTTGGGGAAGATTTACGAAAGTTGGCTGGAAGTCTCGAATACTGACTAGGAACTCTAATTGTTGTGTATTTGCCACAACAATGAATAATAATAATAAATAATAATTCGAATTAACGAATGGTTTCCAAATAGTAATAGAATAAAATAATAATATTTATTGGTCTAATAATTACCAAGAATGTGAATAATGGGAAGTGACTAATATGAATGAATGGATGGTCTTTATATAAGACGCGGGGGAGGAAGGATCACAAATCAAATAGGGGGAATTGGCGCGGAAAACAATCGTTTTAAAAACAATTCAAATCCTAACCCAATACCCAACATCTCCCCTTTTAAATCGACTTCCTTCCACGGGTTCCTGATAATTCATCCGGGTCGAATGCCAGTGTCCAATTCGGACAAAATCGGTTGAATGCGAATCATCGGAAAATTCCGAATCATGGCGTGATTGGCGATCAGTCCCCGATGACAATGGGTACCGCATCAGGCTGGCCCTTCGTGTCACCACTGCTCGCAATGTCGGCACCCTCACTTGGTACCTAAAGGACTTACCTAAGCGCCGAATGACCGTCCCTTCCAGCCAATGCACTCGTCCTTGGCGAAAGTTGAGCACCTGGACCGAATCGTCTGCGCGGAACAACTCCGGTTCCGATTTTCTGTTGAACTTGTCCCATGCTGCTGCTGAATCCTTAAGGCGTTTCGAGCCTTGAATTTTCTCTGAATCGATGTGTTCCGGGCTTCCTTCGGAGTGTGCCTCTTCCCAATTCGTTCCCGGGAGGATGTTCAACGCCCGAATCCAAGGGATGCCAAGCAGATCATGGCAAATCCCATTGCTCACATAAGCCTCCAGTTTCCTAGGCGGTTGTTCCCCGAATCTCACTAAACACTCCATTTTGCCCTGAATTTCCATGCGCTTCCCGTTGCAATCCTTGATGTCCACTTGCGGATGCACCAACGTCGGTCTCATGAGTTTATTCCATGTCTCCGAACTCAACAAAGCAACCTGCGCGCCGGTGTCGACTTTCATATTCACATCAACACCATTGATGGTGACCGGAATGGTCCACCAATCCGAATTCCCTATGTCCGCTGCCAAACAATGCGCACTCACTTCAACCGTGTCCACGGCCCGCGAAGATTTCTGCTTCGCCGTCTTGGCCTTTTCCTTCGGTTCCTGGCACATGTTGGCGAGGTGGCCCTTCTGCTGACACCTGAAGCATGTAGAAAATCGATGCCTACATCTTCGAATGGTGTGTCCAGCACGTCCACATGCGGCACATTCATCATCCGATGAATCACTTCGGACCGATTCATTGTCTTTCGGTTCCGGCTTTGATGATTTCTTTCCCTTCCCATGCCGTTCCTTCCATTGCTGTGGGTGTGCACGGACTGCATTCGCGTCCATTTGGACCTTGGTAGGTTGCGCCAGCGACTTTGCGCTATCCCGAATCAACATGTAAGTCCTGCATTCTTCACCCAATTTTTCCAGCGTCATGTCTGAATTTTTCTTCCTCGACTCTTCCAACATCTGCAAGCATCGCTGTCGAAGATCATGGTGCTCATCTTGCAGTCCAGCGACCATGATCAGGCATTTTAGCGTCTCCTTCGACAAATCCAGATCCGCATTTTCGCATGCTGCATTGACCTTCGAGACAAATTCGGCGACTTCCTGACCAGTACTTTGTTTCAGTTTAAAGCACTCAAATCGGCGCACGAAGAGCGATCGAGAATCTCCGAAGAGCGATTTCAGTCGCTTGACGACGTCTTTGAATTTCAGCTCATCGGGAATGTTCGGCAGAATGCTGTCCGCAAATCGTGCGTACTCGGGATCATTCAATTTCCCGACCAGCAATCGAACTTTTGTCGCGTCTTCGAGCTCCTTTCCGTCCTCTTCGATGAATTTGCCGTATCGTTTGAACCAATGTTCAAACGTGAAGCCGCTCTCTGGGTCGTATGCGAATTTGCCGATGCGCGCATCAAGCGATGATGCGAGCGCTGCAGCACTGGCCAATCCCGAATTTGAGCCCTGGTGGCCGCTCTGCTGCTGCATCAACTGTTGAATCGCGGCTCCCTGCTGCTTAATCACCGCCATCAATTGCTTCATTTGATCCTCCATCTTTGGATCAGGTTGATCAATGCCGCGCTCTTTATGCCCTGTTTGCACCTAGCAAATCTCTCTCTGTCGCCTAGACAGGGGGCAAGAGCGTGTGTCTTTGTTGAATTGCTGAATGTCGCCTAGACACTCAACAATGACACAAGAAATCGATGGATTGCTTGAAGAAAAGTGATGAAATCAGAAAATTGGTTCTGACGACACGAAGACTTGTTGAATTTTGGCGAACAGCGATTTCGAAATTCCTATCGAAAGGGAAAACAACCTCAAAATTTTCAGACCTTTGTCGAATGTCCAATTTGTCGACAGTCCTCTTGAAATCCCGTTGCTGACTGCGCCAAATATGTTGTGTATTTGCCACAACAATGAATAATAATAATAAATAATAATTCGAATTAACGAATGGTTTCCAAATAGTAATAGAATAAAATAATAATATTTATTGGTCTAATAATTACCAAGTATGTGAATAATGGGAAGTGACTAATATGAATGAATGGATGGTCTTTATATAAGACGCGGGGGAGGAAGGATCACAAATCAAATAGGGGGAATTGGCGCGGAAAACAATCGTTTTAAAAACAATTCAAATCCTAACCCAATACCCAACACTAATGAAAAAAGAATTATGTCGGACTAAATTAGTAACAGCCGGAACAAAAATTTTAAAAGGGTCGTTTCTTGTTTTTGATTCTTTGATGTAAAATGAATTTTCATGGACAATTTTTATTTGTCCATGCAATATTTTATGGAAGAGAATGAGATCTGTTCTTAATCTTCGGATTTGAAGGGAATCAAATTTGTATTTTTTGAGAAGTGTAGTGTAATCAGGAGCGTTACTTCCTGGATTCGATCGATTATATACTATTCGTAAGAAGATTTTCTGAACTCTTTCAAGTAATTCAATATCTTTTTTGAAAAATGGATTGAAAACTGGAGATGCAAATTCTGTCAAAGGAAGTACATAAGTTTTGAAAAGTTGGAGGAGAATGTTGGGATTATTGGATTTTAAACCTCTTAATTGACCAAATTCAGTGTATTTTGGCCATAGTTTTTTTAAATAGTGGCCCAATTTAAACTGCTATTTTTAAGCTCGTTTTTATGAAGTAAAATGCTTCCCATTAAGAAATAAATATCCCCTCTACTTAGGTCCATATCCGCTAATAATAAAACTGAAGCATTTTTAATAAGTATTAATAATAGTTGAGCAATATATTAATGAAAATTGAAATCCTTGACGAATTAAATACATATTTTCACAAGAATTTTCATATTTTTATTCCACAATAAATAAAGTTGTAATAAATCAAATAATTTTGACTTACTTGGCGATATTCAGATAAAGCCCCTTGCGAAGCTGTGTATAAGCTCGGAGAAATGTTCAATCGAACAATGTGGGATGATCATCAGGTGCCTTATGTGGATGACTTCGGACCACTTTGGTACTCGGGACTGGAAATGTTGGCACCCAAAGCGACAAAGAAAGGGCAAATCACATATTTTTGGCAATGTCCTTGGAACGTCGAATTTACGGTTAAATCCAATAAAAGGCAATTTTTAAGGAATGATGTTCCAGAAAACTCAAAATAAATTTAAATACAACTCAGATTTTACCGAAATCGAGCCCTAAAATCGCGTTTTCATTAGTTCGATATAAAATGAAACATTCGGAGAAAAAAAAACTCATTATTAAGAGTGCATAATATTATTAGGAAATTCAAATTTCGATTTTCGGGATTAGAAGTTGTCAGAGACGACCGCCCAACTCCATCAATTTTAGAATCGTGATATAAGTTAAATAGTTGTACTTATTTATTTAAATGAATGATTTTCAGAATGTATCAAAAAGTTTATCCTGTGGTGAAAAAGTAAGTTCTTTTACAGATTTAAAATAATCATTTTAAACTAATAAGATGCCAACTACGCGTGCCTCCTCCCCCCATTCTACTCGTCGTTCTACGCCGACCACGGAATCAACTACTTTTACAACGAAGGTTTATTCAATTGTTAAAAATTTGAAAATTAAAAATGCCAAAAAACGAATGAAAATTCGTAAAAACTCTTTAAACTGACCAAAATACAAGAAAAAAACATAAATATTCCAAAAGAGTTTAAAAGCAACAATATATTCGAAACAAAATTTTAAAATGCTCTTAATCCTTTATATAATGCATTTTTAATGTACTCTGGCAAAGCCCGCATGGGTTTCATTATTTTTTTTATTTTTAAATCATAAAACTTGAACATAAAAACTTTAAAATCTTGTTCCAGATCAATTCCCGCTGAAATTATATATATATATAATATAAGTGAGGCAGGTTTTTTGGCCGAAAAAGATGATTTATTAACAAAGCATTATTTTTTAACTTCTTTTTAACCTAATGCAGAAGCCACTGGGCCTCAAGGATTTGAAAAAGCCAAATGAAACAAAGCCGGGTCACAAAATTTGGTTCGGATTCAACTTTGTCGATTTGGCACGCAATCGTACGCAAATCAAGGAAGGAAGAGCTGAACTCCATGAACAATGGACGATGGTAGGATTGGATTAATTGAATCCATATACATTAAAAAATAAAAATTAATTCTCCGCCTAAAATCATCTAAAAAGATTTTCCTGTGATAATTTTTGACGAGAATCCGATTCTGGCGTGCGTCCATTTTGAATTTTGTAATTTGGCATTACTATTATGCAAATATTCGTTGATTCATCTATGCATAGGTATTTTATGTTGGACCCATATTACAATATGTGCATAGCCGGCAGTGTTGTTAAAAGCTCCGACTCCGACTCCGCTCCGACTCCGGAGTCGGAGCCGGAGCCAAATTGTAGGAAAGGCCGGAGCCCGGAGTCGGAGCGAAATTTCTGATTTTAACTACACTGATAGCCGGGAGATCGCATTACAAAATTCAAAATGGACGCACGCCAGAATCGGATTTAGCGTCAAAATTACCATAGGGAAAAGTCGTTTGTAGATGATTTTACAATTTTCTTTTTGCGTCAGTAACTTCAGATGACACATTACTTCAAATGGATAGATTTTTAAAATGAATTTTGCTTAAATTAGTCCTTTGATTGAGTGTTCCTTGTTAGTTGCGACTAGCACAAAGATTATTGTCCCTTTAGAAACAGATCCTTGTCATATTTTGTTAATCACGACAAAACTTAAGTATTTAAAGCAGGTAAAGAATCGCTCCCGAGAAGAAATAAAAGCATTCGAGAGGAATTTATCGCTAATTGAAAAGCGAGGACGCTATAATGCTCAGCAGGACAAGAGCTGTAATCTGTAAGTGTCTCTATTACAAATAGGTGATTGGAAATCAAAATTTAATGAGAAATTGATCCGACATTATCTGCAAATAAAGAAGTTAGAATATCATTGAAGCTCACATTCCTAAAAATTATAAAATGCCTAAAAAATTTGCCCGGGTTATTTTAAACCAAAAGATACACTTCATCTACCAAAGCACAGGCCATATGAATGAAAGGTGCCATTTTTATAACTACAGAAAGATCAGTAAAATGCTATGATAAATCTTGTACTTATAATAAATTCTAACCTAAAATGTCCATTTGCCAAATTTCTCATGCCCATTTAATAAAAATAGTGGGAAATTGTTGATTTTAGGTTCATTTGCCTTAATTTTGTTCCTTCTTTTAATTTCGTTTTAGATCTATTTCTCATCATTCATCATCATCCTCTCTTTTGAAAGTGTATAAAAAATGTAAAAAAAATTTAGCTAATGTTTGAAAAATCTGACCAAAAATGATGAATTACGAAAACCTGAAATTTCGAAACTTTCAAATTCGTAGCCAAAAGTCAAAGAAATATCGACAAGGTTAATTCTTGTAGTCTAAAAAAATTAAACAAAAAATATATTTAGGTAATTTGGTCTTTTGTATTATTAATCCAAAAAATTATTTAGATGGAATTCAGCAAGTGTGACCATTTGTTATGATGGCCTGTTAGACCCATTACAAGGCGTTGAAAAACCTTTTGAGGTCAGCGTCTTTAAAGAACATAACTAAAATTAAAAAATGATTTTTAAAAAAAGAATGTCTTAAATAGATTAAATCAATAAAGCAAAATTTCTGAGCTTATAAATATGGTGCAATGGAACCAGAAGAACTTTTTTTACAAAAAATGGAATCGTTGACCAGAACCGGTCGGAACCAACATCCTTTGGCACTTTTCTAGTTATCAATTGGTAAATAATTGGAGGAGGCGGGAAAATTTTGTATTTTTGAATGAAAAAATCAGATTTCTTAAGGAATTTTAGTTTGAAATTTTCTTCCAATTTTGGGCAAAATCCCATTCTTAAGGCTGCATTTGCCCGAAAATGCCATTCTTAGGGGTATATACAGACCGGGTTGAAAAGCGGCAACGGTAGGTTCCGGGTTTTTGAAAATCCCCCGGCCGAACTTTGGTTCAGAGCCGACCGGAAGTTCCGGATCGGTTCCGGTGGTACACTACTTATAAAGGGCTTTGTAGTGTTCGAAAAATATATAAATGGGTGTAGGAATACGTAAACCGATTTTACTTTTTATATGCAGTGTTAGTGATAACGAAAAAGGGACGCCTTGTTAATACTCTATAAAATGTCTAAAAGACTACTGTGTATCGCTCCAAAATCGCCAATGTCGATTCTTAGAAAACAAAAACCTTTTAAAAATTTTGTTTGATAAAAGTTTCCAGGACATATTTGTACCTATCTTCTCCTTTTTTTGAAATTACATGAAAATTTTTGAAATTCTCAAAAAACTAAATTTTATGATAAATTTTGACAAGGAATTTATAAAACTCAAAAACTTAAAGATAGAGCATAAAAATTTGCACAAATTTGTTGTTGGATGCTTGGCTAGGCATAGACTGAAAAAGTTTTGTTTCTACTAATCAACATTAGCGGTAATGGAAAAACATCTACTCATATTAAATGCCAAGATTTCAAATTTAACGGTCATCAATTTTTTAATTAAAAAAATTACATATTATAAGATTTTTTGTATTTTTATTTAGCTACCGAATCTTGAGGGAAATAAGATTGCCATTGCCTGCCAAGAATATCCGTCTGCAGACAATGCCAATATTTCCCGACATGGTTTCACAATTGGTGGTTTCTCAAGGAAAATCAAATATGAAAAAGAAGAGGATGGAAAGCGCTTTGCTCTAATGTACAAGGTCACCTTCAATGTGTCACTCTCATTCTCCAAGAAGATGTGAGTTTAAAAATATTTAATTTAATCCATCTTTAAGGAAGAAGTAAGAAGATGAGCCATCAAAGTTCAGTAAATTAAATAACAGGTAAGTCTCAAAAGGCAATATTTTGGATTTAGAATTATTATTGGTAAAAATGAAATTATTATTATTTATTTATGGAGTTTTTTAAAGGTTGAATTTTTTGGGAAGGGGGGGGGGGTAAAAAGCGGACACAAACTGCACAAGTACCAAAATTTCATAGGCCTTATTTAAAAAACTCAGGGTGGCTAAAAATTTTCTATAAATTTCACTTAGACTCTTTTTGAGAAAATTAGGCTTAGATTTGTTTTGAAAACCATATTGAACGAAGGTGGCCTTTTGGCTGTTCAATAAATTATTGGGAAGAGAGTACATTGAATTTTGAATTTCAAAATGATTTCTGAACCCTTTCACAGTTAGGGAGCGGCTTGGGACTGAAATGTGTTTCACAACTCACCATTTGGGCTTATTGCGCTGCAGGTCTACAAATCTTTTGTTAAGTTTGATAATTTTTGCAAGTTTCAGATGCAAACGATAACACGGAATACTGCAAATCAAAAGGTACAAAATTGATTTTATCTATTGATTTTTCAGGAAAATTCAAAAATATTAGAAGGAAATTTATGCTTTTATTTTATTTTTAGAGGGAAATTTGTGCTACACATTACATATCCATTTCCAGGAATATTTAAGAATTCTTTCATCAATCATCAAAAGCGCTTGAAAATTTAAGAATTAAAAAAAAATTAAAATATAGATCGAAACTTTCGGTGGCGCCTCAAGAATACATGATCAAAGATTGTCGAAGAAAACATCAAGTCTAAAAGCCTTAACCATGGAGGCCAATGAGCCTTATTGATCAAATCAAATCCATCTGGAGCTTCTATGATGCTATGATTAATTTTATTTTTGAAAAAAAGTTATTTAAATAAAGAAGGGTACATAAATATATCATAAAAGTCCATTATAATAAAAAAAAGAATGTTATCCACCAATTTTTGGTCCCATAAAATAAATTAATTTAAAATAAAAGTTGATATTTATTTTTCATGAAAAACTTACTATAATAACTAGAGTTCAAATCAGTTCAGTGGCACAGTCAGTATTTACTAGTGCACTGGGTACTGAAACTGGTATTTTTCGCCCATCAATGTTAAAATCAGTTCAGTTTTTTCCGGTTTTTTAGCACTGAGTACTGTATACTGGTACTCCTCGACTATTGGTACTGGTATTGAAACTGGTTTTCTCAAAATTTTGAACTGAAATCATGACCCATAGATGTTTTATGTTAGCTGAATACCTAGGATACTCTACTACTAGATAGTCCATAAACCCATGCATGCTGTACATAAGTAAGTCACTTTGATATTGCAACCCATAAAAATTTTATAATAATTTGATTGAAGTTCGGAAAAATCTGTTAATGTAAAGACACAACAGACCTCAACAATAAAAATAATGATTAACTTGAAAGTTGGATTAGTATTTTAATTAAATGAATCGTCGATTTTAGTTACTGTAAATTTGTGTATAATCGTCAAATTTTGGGAGCCATTCAATTCAAAATTTATTCCATTTGCACGCCTCTAGAAGCTTATTGTTACGTAGAAAACATTGTTTATAAAAATTAATTCGTAGAGAGTGAGATTAGAAAGATACCCATCGGCATTTTACGATAAAGTTAAATCAGGCCTTTTGAAAAATACGCAAACCATGTCATGGAATCATTTGGATTGAAAAAAGAAATTAATTCAGAAATCTTGTGTTAGGAATAATTACTCAATTTTGAGATAGTATTTATATTTAATCCTACCCTGAAAGCAGTGTTTTTGAATTTTACTGCCCCAGAAGTGGTGGCTCTAGTTAAGAATGTCATTTTATTTCAATGTAAAAAGTGTTTACGATAACGGGATAGTGTGGTTTACACTACGGTTCCAATGCATCCGCAATCCGCGTCCGTGTCCGCAATTCCCTTGTTGGTTTTGCGGATGAGAACGCGGAGCGCAAAATTGTGACATTTGCGGATGACAACGCGGATCCATTGGAACCACCCCTTGCGGATTGTAAAACGGATTGGAAAACGGACGCAAACGCGGATACAAACGCGGATGCATTGGAACCACCCATTGGAACCACCCTTGACGGACGCGGACGCGGTCCAGCGCGGATGACATTTCGGACGCGGACGCGGACGCGAGGAAAGTGGTTCCAATGACTAAAATTTTGCGGATTGCGGACGCGGACAATATCAAAATATTTGATATTTTCATCCGCAAACCACAAGAGAAACCTCGAAATTTTATAATAAAATATACTACCACCAAAGTGCAAATGTAAAATATCTAAATTTTCATAAAATAAAAATGCATAATATTAAATTGAAAAATTATAAAAAATCCCAAAAATGTTATTTTCGTGACATCATAAAAATAAAATATAATAGGCTATTTATAAAAAATATATAATAAATTACAATTCAATTTTAATTTTTTTATTTCTTCGCATAATATTCAATTGATTTCATATTTTTTGAAATGATGGAATAATAATTGTTGACATAAAATGAAAAAGGGAGGTGATGATGTGTTTTTAATGTGATGAAAGAGTCTTCATTTTGTGAGAGTTGTCCCTTTCTAGATACAGATGTGCAGCTGTCAACAAGGATAAAAAAATCGCGAAAATCCAGATATAAAAACATTCATTGATTAAAATATTTTTCGAGAACCTACAGTATCCTCATCCTCCCACAAATGGTTCTCGCTTTCTTGCCTATATCATTTCGAAAGCTACAGTATTCAGTCCCTTTATAACAGATTAAATACATTTTTGACAAACTATGTCTCTCGAGGAAGAAAAAAAGGGGAACACTCGCGAATTAATAGAGGCCGAGTTATTTGGCCGCAGTGTGGGAAAAACATTGGCCAGAATGACTCCGGGACAGCGTGCATTTGCCAAACTGGAGATCCAAAATGTGAATTTTTTTTAAATTAATATTTTCCGATTTTTAAATTTTTCTTTTTTTAAAGCTACTGTACAAGATAGAGTATGGTGAGCCTGGTGCAGTTGTTGGAGTGCCTGTGGCTACATCTAGCGATGCTGGTGGTGCTGTCCAACATTTCCATGTGAATCTTGGCTGAATACGATGACAGTAAAAAGATTGATATCTTAATTATATTCGATCATTATGATCAAGCATAAAACTTTATTCAGTATAATATATCATAGTCTAGTATTAATCTAACTCTTATTAGTATAATATATTATAGTCCAGTTATTATCTAAATAACGATCTTAATATATATATTTCAGATGGGACGCTTAAAAAGGGTCTTACTATATCAGAAATTAGCGATTTTACGATTCTTAATCTATCGGAAAATTAACTCAAAACGGGAATTTTGGATCCATCCAATCTACAGTAGAAGGAGTGCACTTGGTGAATATCACCATTTAATGCCCGAATTACGCGATGATCACAATAAATTCTTTGAATATTTTCGAATGGAGCCCAGGACATTTGACCTTCTCAAGAGCAAAATAGCTGATAGGTGATATATGCTAAATTATGTAATTATATATCATTTACACTAATTTTTAATAGAATCACAAAAACATCCATCCGTACTCCAATCTCTGTCGAAGAACGACTTGTTGTGACTTTGAATTATTTGTCAACGGGGACACCATTCCGAAGATTGCGGTTCAACTTCAGAATGTCACATGTCTCAATCTCACGTTTTGTGCGCGAAACTTGTAGCGCAATCTACGATGTGTTGGTTGGTCAATATTTACGTATACCAAATTCTACTGCCGAATGGTTAAATATTTCAAATGATTTTTGGAACCGCTGGAATATTCCTAACACACTTGGTTTTTAGTTCTTTTATTATCCATATTTAAAAGTTTTTGAGTAGGGTGCATAGACGGGAAACATGTACAGTGTAAAAAACCGGCTCGGAGCGGCAGCCAATTTTTTAATTACAAGGGCACTTTTTCTACAGTAATAATGGCCGTTTGCGATTCCAAGTGAGAATTTTACGAACAATTGTACAAAAAATTTTAAGATACCGCATTTTGTACTGTCACCTCGGCAGTTTCGGTTCAGAATCTGACGCAGGTATTTTTGATCGGTCGGATTTAAAACAAGCTTTGATCGATGGCTCACTGAACATTCCGGACCCAGCGCCTTTGCCGAATTCAGAAATTGTTTCCCCTTATTTTTTCGTCGGGGATTCTGGTATTTTTATTTTGGTGAAGATAATATGGTTTTTTAGCCTTTCCATTAATGCCAAATTTGATGAAACCATTATCTGGGGATAGACTTTCGCAAATCGAAAGAATTTACAATTATAGGTAGATTATTTTTCAAATGCAATAAAAATATTTAATAAAAGATTAAGAATTTCTCGCGGTAGAAGGGTAATCGAGAATGTTTTTGGTATCCTTGCAGCAAAATGGCGTGTGCTTTTAAAGCCAATAGAAACAAGCATCGAAAATGCCGATCAAATTATCAAAGCAACTATTGCGCTACATAATTTTATTATCGACGAAAATGATCAACTTGGACCTGCGAATTTAGCTGATTATGGTTGCTGGATTTAATTGATTTAGCATACCATTTTTTCAGGATTAGCTAATGAGGACAATGGTGCTTGGCGTAATCAAATTCAGCAACCTATGGCCCAGGCTCCCCAATTGCGACGAACTCGCCAAAACAATCCAACTGTTGAAGCTAAAAAAGTTAGATCGAAATTTTACGAAATATTGTTTTATTTAAAAAATCAATTTTTCCCTTTTTCCTAAAATTTCCCCACCAAATTTTTTTTTCTTAATTGGACCTATTTTGTAAAAAATGGTCAATTTTTTCAACGTTTCCTTTTCTTTTTCCTCTGACCCCACCTCCACTTCCGTACAAAATTGCCACCCGACCCTCCTATGAAATACGAAATTGCAACCTCGACCCTCTTGTACATTTATGCATGATTTTTAGGTTCTTTTTATCGGTTTTACACATTCTTTGCCAACAATCCTTGATAAAATGACGGGCTATGTCACCAAAGGATGAAAGGTGTTAAGACGCAAAAAGCGCCAAATCACTAAAAAAAAGAATAGACCCGTATAAAAAAATCCTAAAAAAATTTAAAAAAACACTAAATATTATTCCCATATTAAATTGCTCCGACGCACACTCAAAAAAATTTTTAAAAAATCTTATAAGTAATTTTTTATGCAGGTTAAAGTAAAGAAATAGTCAAAGAATTTTAACTAAATTAATATGTTTATTTTTTGCTGATTTTTTGACAAACAAAGCGTTAGAACCTTTCACGCCAATGGACATTTGATCAAATTTTTAAGTCTTGGCCTTCGAAATGTCACAATCATCAAAATAAAAAAATTCGGAGCTTAAATAAGAAAATTATTCTATTATTTTTTATATAGGTTATAAAGATAAATGGCTTCATTTGTGGTTAACACGCATTAGTACAACATAAATTAAATTTATTCAAAAAATTATCGTTTTGTTTTTTATTCAATTTTTAACCAAAATTCAATTTTTCAAAAAATTATTTATAAATATATAATTAGGGTTGAGCGGAACCGGAACTAGATGGAATCTACCGGAACCAGGCCGGAATCCAACTAGTTGTAGATTTCTGCACTTTAAGAAATTTAGCATAAAAATCCATCTGCTAGCAACTTGCAAAAACTCAAAAGTTTTAAATTTTCGCAAAAAATTTAAAACTTTTCACAGACCAAGACTTTTTTTGTATCAGACAAAAATTATCCGTTGTTTTGACATCTGTACCTTTGTATCAGGGCTGCGCCGGGCGTCCCGAAACCCGAAACCCGAATCCCGACATTTTTCTCGTCCCGAATCCCGAAACCCGACCCGAAGAATTTTTGGTCGGCCCGACCCGAATCCCGACTTTTAGCAGAACAATTTTGAGAAAAATTTTACGTTTATCTTAAGGAATTTGGTCATTTTTTCTATTTTTTTTTGCAAAAATACATTAGGGTCTCATTCATATTTTGTGCATTTGCCCCATTTCTTAGCAACTTCTATTTCAAATCCCAATTTGTCCATTCATGTTTTAATTTAAATTTTTTCACCCTTTATTCCACTCAATTTATAGTTTATATTAAAATGCTATGTATAATTATTCTTTTAGATTTTTCTTAAAATGACAGACATTTCCTCCATCTGGCATTATTTTATTAAAACCCAAAATAATTATGTAAAGTGCAAACATTGTGATTTTTCGCGTCAGCAAGATGCAACTAAATCAACTGGATTTTTGATTAGACATTTGGCAGCGAACCATAAAGAACTTGATCAGCAACGAAAAGATGAAGTGGAGAGAAAAAAGGCACAGAAAGAACGGGCACTAAATTCCTTGCCCAGAATCACCAACTTTACTTCATCCGACCCAATTTCCAGCCAAAATTCCAGAACTGATGATGATAGTGGCCCACCAGAAAAGCGGTCAAGAATCAGTTCTGGAGAAAATCAATCGATTTCAGAAGCATTCAGTTAAATTTTAATAAAAAAATTTAGTTTCAGTTTAATTTACAGGACAATGGCGCGCTGATGGATCAAAATCAAAAAAGTTAGATCGTTTGCTCACTGAAATGATTGCCGTTGATGTTATGCCGTTAAGAACAGTCGAAAAAATTGGATTCAAAAGAGTTATCAACTATTTGGCACCACAATACCAAATTAAGTGGGTGTTTATACTGATTTTTATTTTTTATATTCTTATTCTTATTTTTAGGGGACGTAAATATTATACAAATACAGAATTGGATAATGCATATAATCAACTTTTTGAACGAGTCAAGAATGATCTGGCTGCTCAAGAGAATTTGTCGCTCACAACCGATATTTGGACATCAGAGAGTGGAGGATTATCAATTTTATCGATTACAGTACATTTTATAAGGTATAAATAATTTTCTAAATAATTTTTTAAAGGAATTCAAAATTATATTTTAAAGATTCAATGTCATTTCTAATCAGCTTGAACCGTGTATGCTTGTCGGCGCAGCTACAAGAATTAAGGGCTCACATTCTGGTGTAAATATTTGCGAGACACTGGAAAGAGCCTTGGACCGAATTGGCATCACATGTGATAAAATTAATTTAATTATTCGCGATGCACAGTCTTCGATGAAATATGGCATCAATCTTTTTGGAGCAGAGTCAAATGATTGTTTTTTGCATAAAATCCAACTAGTTATGTTTATAATTATATTTTAAAAACCATTATTTTTTAGTCAGTCAAAGATGGGTTATCAATTTATGGTGATTTTACAACGATTGTTGAGAAAATTAAGAAAGTAGTGCGCAAGATACGGAAATCACCATTGCAACGTGAATATTTCAAACAACTTCAGTCAGAATTGGAACTTCCAAATCACGTGTTAATTAAGGTATCCTTTTTTAATTTTTTTGATCAAATACATACCCCCATTTTTCTAATAGCATATCGAAGTCAGGTGGAATAGCATGTATTCTATGTGTAAAAGATTTTATCAAAATAAAGAAGCTATAAATCTATTTACCACAAAAGATAGTTTTGGAAAATAATTAGAGGGCTTTTCAGGTAGTTTTAATCAACTTTTTTGATATTTGAAAGATAATATTTTAAGAGATTGAATGGGAAAAAATCCGTTCAGTGATTGAAATTTTGGAGCCAATCTTTTTCATTACAAAAGAACTGGAAAAGCGCCAAAAAACAATTTCATCTATAATTCCTGTTTATCAAAGTCTTATTAACAAATTACGAAAGTGCGATGATTTAATGGCGCTAGAAATTGCTAATGGTTTGGATTTTAGAATGTCAGATTGGGATACTAAAAGGTCAAATTTTTATTGAAAATATTCTGATATTTTTTTTTAGAAAACTCGTCATTCCGACTCTCTTGGATCCGAATTTTAAAATGCATTTTTTCAATAAGGATCTGATCGAGATCTATTCGAAATGGGTCATCGAAGAAATGTGTGAAGGATCAGAATTTGATGTATCGGCATCGGCACACTCATCGCAAACACCGGATTTAATTGCTGATCATATTCAAGTTGATCAAGTTGCTGATCTTTTCGATGAATTTATCAAAGTGATTTAGTTCAGGATCATATATTATTTTCATTATATTTTACATAATATTAAGGATAATAGCCAGCCCCGAAGATCATCTGCTCCAATAAATACTGAACAAGCTGAAATTGCGAAGCAGGAACTGGCGAGTTATTTAAATGAACCTTCAAATCCGCAGATTAAAATCGATATTTTTACTACTGGACACAAAATGCAAATAGATGGCCAAAAATGCTAAAATTGTTCAGAAAATACAGTTCTGCTCCGGTTGGTTCACAGGAATCTGAACGTCTTTTTTCGACGGCCGGCGCCATTATGACCAAATTACGCAACAGTTTATCCGCCGAAAATTTGGAGAAACTACTTTTTTTGCACCACAATTTGCCTCTGTATGATTTCGATTATTGAGAACGTGAAGCATTAATTTTACATAATATTTCGCTTATTTTTATTAATATAAATTCGTTATATGTAAAGTATATAACCGAACAAACCATTATTTTTTTCTAATTTTTTATTTTTATATTTTTTAATTGGTCCCGAAACCCGAATCCCGAAACCCGAATCCCGACATTTTTCTCGTCCCGAATCCCGAAACCCGACCCGAGGATTTTTGAGCAGACCCGACCCGAAAGCCCGACCCGAAAATTTTGCCGACCCGGCGCAGCCCTGCTTTGTATTTCGTATTTCTATGGCATTTTGTAGTTCATAGACTGCTCTCTGCTCTCCCTCCGTGTATGCGGGGAGGAAGAGAAATAGTGTGTATTTTTTGAACTTTTCCGCCCAAAAATACGGTGCTATGTCGAAAGAAAAAAGTGCAATTAACACTAGGGCTACAATGCATCCGCAATCCGCGTCCGCGTCCGCGCTTCCCTTGTTGGTTTTGCGGATGAGAACGCGGAGCGCAAAACGGATGCCATTTGCGGATGCAACGCGGATCCATTGTAGCCACCCCTTGCGGATTGTAAAACGGATTGTAAAACTAAAATTTTGCATATTTCTTTTTTTAGACTCAAAAAAATTTGGAATGAAAGTATTTTTACTCGGTGGTGCTTTAATTAGAACCCTCATCCTCATATGTATTTATTTAATCAATTTTTGATAAATTTTTCCACTTCCATGTCAAGAATTTCTAAATAATTCTATCATTATTCTTTGGAAATTATTTTTTATTCTACACCTCACCATCAAAGCCATGGTCAAGGACATAGAACAAAATTTGTAAATTTTGGAGGCTCAAGCGGAGTTTGCACTCAAAATGATGCGCGAGGTGCCCAAATGGAATGAGAATGAGTCCATGGTGGTGTCGCCCATTTCGGCGGCCATTGCTCTGACCATGGCATACACAGGGGTGAAGGGGGAGACAGCTCAAGAGATGGACCAAGTACTGGCCAAGGGTAAGAATAGCTGGGGGAAAAAGGTAAGAGGAGAGATCATGACATTTTTCCATTAGTAGTTATAGTCACCACTCGCGGGAGTCAACTAGGACCCGGCTCAAATGTGCCCCAGCGCTTATGAACTTATAACTCGCTACTAACATAACCTAGGAAAACGGAAATCAACAGATAAAGTATACTGGCTACAAAATGAGCCTGAGCTGATTCGAATTGGCCCTTTGCGAAAAAAAGATATGACCAAAATAATCACACATGCCGGCACTTGGTCGATTTACTATTTTTGGGGGTACTATTTTCCGACCTCATTTTTGAATTTTGAAGGATAATTTTGTAGAAAATTAAGCCATTTTTCAAGAAAAATCTCCAAAATTCTTTATAAATGAGCTCATTTTTTTTATTAATTTCCCTAATCAGAGCCATATTTAACTAAAATTAGGTACTGGAGCAAAATATACACCTAGAAAGAGATCTTGGACCAAAATAGACTCAAAAATTTTACCAATATGAAAAATACTCGCATGTATCTACATATTAAAAATTCAAATTTTGGCTAGAATCCCCGGGGCTCTAATGCAAAGGGGGGTTNTTGGAAAAAAATTTTAAACTATGGACCACCAAAATTTTTGAAATTCCAGACCTCTGAAATTTCTGACTTTGCCCTTGGAAATTTATGAAAAATTTAGGCTTATGGAAATTTCTGAAAAAGACTTCCTATGGAATTTTCAGAAAATTTCTTAGGTCTAGAGATTTAGGAAATTTTTATTTTTTCAAAAAAAAGAATTAATTTTCAAAAAAATCATGGTCGTGATTTTCAAAAAATTTCAGATGCTTAAATTTTCCGAAAATTTTTATAGGCCATGGTTTCAAAATTTCATCGGCAGTAATTTTTAGAAAATTTCATAGAACTATTGTTTCAAAAAAATATAAGACTGATTTTTTTGGAAAATTTTATAATCCTTGCAATTTTTGGAAAAATCCATAAGCCTTGGAAAAATCATAGGTCTTGGGTTTTCCAAAAAAAAAATTAGGCCTTTGAGAAATTTTCATAGACCCATGATTTTCAAAAAATTAACAAACTTTGGAATTTTAGAAAATTCACATACCTAGGGTTTTTCAAATTTCATGTTCTGGATTCGCAGGCTTAGGGTTTAAAAAAAAATTTTGGATTTGGTATTCTGCGAAGACACTACGGTTCGTCATGAAGCGGGCGAAAATAATAAATTAAAATTTTGATTTTTGCTCTTTTTGGTTGATTTTTTTAAATTTTTTTACTGCCCAAATGATCACTGCCCAAGTGATCACTGCCCAAGTGATCACTGCCCAAGTGATCAGCTAGGGCTGCCAAATGAAGTCAAATGACTTTTTTTTCTGCTGGCCTAAAATGGCCTAAAAACCATCTAAAACGCATTTTTAACTTGACCCGACGTCTCTAGCTTGCGTTTTTATATGACTTTTTTTGACTTTTTTGCCCTTTTTGGGATTTTTATGACTTTTTTGGACTTTTTGTGACTTTTACATGACTTTTTTGACTTTTGAAGCAAATTTTTAATTTTTTTGTCTTATTTTTTTGAAATTTATAGCTCAAAATCGAAATTTTTTTTGGGAAAACTACAAAAATTTCAAAGAATTTTGATGTCAAAATTTAAAAATCGTCAATTTTTTTAATGGAAATTACAAAATTTTTTTTGCTAAATCTGATTTTTTTCTTAACTTTTATTTTTTGATTTTTAATTTGTTTTATGGATTGAAATTGCTTCTAAAAACAATAAAAATACATTTGCAGAGAAATTTTTACCTTTTTTTCACTTTTTTGCAATTTTATTCATTTTTTTCATTCACTTTTCGTGACTTTTTTGGCACTTTTTGACAATTTTCATGACTTTTTGGGGATTTTTTGTGACTTTTTTAGTCGACTTTTTCGGGATTTTTTATGACTTTTTTTGGCAGCCCTAATAATAATCATTGTTAATTTTCAGTCATTGTCTAAATACTTTCTCTTTTACATACTAATTAAATTTCCATTGTCCATTTTTCCATTGTTCGATAATTTCCGAGCACCATTAAGCCACCGCCTATAAAGCGAATCAGATTCTTCATCACTTTTCGAATGGCCTAATATGCATATGCATTTTCTATCAGTGGTTTCGTCAATTTATTGAAGGCAAATCATTGATTTTTGACCTTGGGGTGCTAATAATTAAGAAAAATGACAAAAAGACATTCGCATGGATAGAATTCGAAAATTTGTAACCATGGTTGGTGATGTTGCAACTATGATATTTTAGGATTCTATCAAACTGTCTTTAAAACTATTAATTTTACATCGATAAAATTTTCACATGACGTCAACTCGCGTGAAACTCACGTCAGATGGCGTGATGTATTAATTCTGATGTTATACCTTGGTTTCTACACCCTCGAATATCCCCTAAGAACAATTTAGAATCCTAAAATGAATTTTTATTTTTTGACTTAAAAAGGTGGATGATCTCCTTAACTATTACTATACTACATACCCAGGGATTCGAAGTTCGGTACTAAATTTTTCTCGTTTAGATCATCTGCGGCGTTGTCACCCTGGTGCTGTTGTGCCTCACATCTCCAAATTGGCCTAATTGGCTGTGCTTCTACAATGGCAATGAGTTCATCCATTTCAGAATAAAATTCGTTTTTTTAATTATTGATCAGATTGGCAAAAGTGACAAACAGGAGTAAATATTCAAATTTGATAGCTAAATATTATTTCTAGGCTTCTTATTTCAGTAAATTATGGTCGAATTAGAGGGTGTGCCAAAATTTATGCCCCGACATTTCCGTTATAACTCACATCAGTTTAAAGATTTTGATATTAAAAAAGAGAAAATGATACAAAATAAGCCTAAGACCAGTTGATTTGTACCATTATGTAAAATTATGGCCAATTTGAATTTTCCCAATGAAATTTCTTCCATTTTCGCTTCAATAATTTGGTTATCCGCTCAACAAATGAATAGAAAACGCCTTATATATATGAAATGATATGAAATAATTGTTAAGGTCGTGTCGGCTTCACAAATGTGGTGGTCATCATTATTCTGGCCTTGACACGATGTTTTACAGTAAGCTATTGTACCTAATTAAACATTCGGAAGCGTGATAAACTAAACAATTATCCATAAGTATTAGAGTGTCGTGTACCCGGTCTCGAATACGCGGACACAATCCAACTCCTTCGGGTACCCGGATCCTACTGCCAGACCAAATCGAACCCTCAGACTCGATTTAAATGCTTTATCAAAGCAAAGATTCAAAAATAAGTTGATCTAAAATTATTCCCCAAAAAATGACCAATTTGCTTATGAATAATTATTTCATTCTTTCCGATTTATCCTTATAATATAATGTTTTGGTGCTATATAGTAGCTGAACAAGATGAGTTAACCAAACCGAAAACCGTATTTTTTGACCAAAACAGAAACCGAAAGGCAGGGTCCCTGAAACGGGTCAGACCGAAAACCGACTACTAGGCCCGGTCCGACCCGGATAGGCACGGAAATTTTTTTTATAAATTCATTCGATCATCTTGAAAGTTTTTAAAAATCGCTAAAAAAATTCCAGAATTTTTTAAATGAATTTCAATTATATTATAAATTTTTCATATTCCAATATTGTTAGGTATAAATGATTTTTCCTTTTTCCTCTAATTTTATACATAAATATTTCTGCTTCTAAAAATTTTGGGCTGGGATCAGAAAATTTCACTTCTATCCTGTCTGGCCTGACTCGGGCCCGGAGACAACTAGGCCAAATCCGGGCCGTGCCGGCCCATGCCCAGCCCTAGCCAACAGTCTTTATTTTTTGTGCCCCAATTTTCGTATCACTGCTCACCGGCTTTTTGCAAGTTTTTTTATTTCATTTTACTCAGGCATTCATCATCATCCAGATGGTGTTGTCCATTTCATGTTTTGGGGAAGAAATGAACATTTCACTCCAAAGAATGTTTGTGGCCGGTTTGGTTCTGTGACCGATTGTGGGTTTTCGATGATTTTGAATGTTTTTTGCTTATTTCCCTGGTCACTTTTACACATTTTTTTAAATTTCTCCCAATTGTACAACCCTATTATCCATGATGATTCTTTCAAAAAACATGTTAACCAAGATGATGATGATATTCATATGTTCCGATTGAATTCCAAAATTTATCTAATCGATGATGGAATAAATATTTTACACAATTTTGTACAAAGAGGTGGTCATTTTGAGGGATTTTGTTTTCGGAATCAAGGAATTTTACCTCTTTAGAGATGTTTAGGGAATTTCTAGTCTTTGATGGCTTAAGTCTTTGATTTTGGACGATTTTTATGATCCTATTTTGAGCTTAAAATCAGGATTTCCGGTTTTCAAATAATTTATATTTGGTTCAAGCTAGAGGATCAAACTCCTGATCTCGGATTCGATTCATTCTCCAATAATAAATAATCAACCGAACTAACAAAAATATGTTGTACCGATCAAACCGATCAAGACGTCGTCTTTCCAGGTGCTAGGTGGTTACCGCTAAAAACCGCCACGAGTGGCGTTAAAAAAACCGCCACGAGCTATAGTTTGGCCGAAAACTTTTTTTGTTAGGCCTCTTAGACCAAAAGTATAAAAAGCAAAAATGTGCAAAATTTTATGCTGATTCGAATGGTATTTTTTATTTTTCGAAATTCGAACAAAAAGTTCGAAATTTTCCCGAAATACTGAAAAATACGGTGCGCAACCGCCAACTTTTTTTCGCAGTGTTGATGTTGCTTTTCCATTTTAGCCATCCGTTGTTCAATTCGTTGCAGTGCGTCCATAATAGTTTTAGTTTCTTTGTTGGCGGTTTGTCGTTTTTGGGTGCAATTTTCCTGCTGGAACTCAAACTTGGGTAATTAATCTTTTTAAAAATTTTTAAAAAATTGCAAATTTTTTCACTTAGGTACTACATATATAGATTTTACTGCTTAAAAGCTTGTACTTTGAATTTCCATAATAAACTGCAAAAAATTCATCTTGATATGTGCTGAATAAATTTCAGAGAGTTTATATTTTCTGTTTTTTGAATTTCAAATTCTAAAATTGAATACTTAAGAAAAAATGATACTTGTGCAGTTTACTCCCTGGAATTTTTCCATTTAATTTCTCCTAACATTTAGCAATTTTAGAATTGATCCTGGGGTTTTCACATGCACTGAATCCAAATTTGATGTCAGATTTATCATGTGATTTCATCAAATCTATGACTTTGAAGTAGAGCCCGGACTGGGGGTACGATCGATATTCGATACGAGATTCTCGAAAAATATCGAAAAATCTTCCATGAGTTCGATACGATACTCGATACGAGATTTTTCGATATTATCGATGCGATATCTCGAAAAATATCGACGATATATCTTAATTCGTGAAGAAAAATTAGTTACTTTCAGTTTATGAAGAAAATTATTATATATTAAGATAAAATGTCCTGATATAATGCCACAAAAGCAAACAAATAAAAATAAATCATAAATCCTTTATGAATGAATATTATTTTAAAAAAAAATTTCAAAAAAGAATTGATACGATATTCGATATTTAGAATAATTTCGATACGATATTCGATAAGATTTTCTCGAAAAATCTCGTTCTCAAAAAATATCGAAAAATCTTTCATTAGTTCGATACGATATTCGATAAGAGATTTTTCGATATTATCGATGTGATATCTCGAAAAATATCGACGATATATCGTATCGGTCCGGGCTCTACTTTGAAGTATTTTTGGTTTATTTTTTGTATAAAATCTGACTGTTATATAAAATGAAAAAAAGATAAAAAAAAATTGATAAAATCATAGATTTGATGAAATCATATGCCTAATCAGACATCAGATTCGGATTCAGTGCATTCTAAAACCACCGAATCACTTCAAAATTGTTAAATTGGTTAATGAAAAAGTTGGAAAATATTTGCTTGGAGAGTGAATTGCAAAATGCCGAAATAATTTATTTCATTTTTATAAAAAAAATTCTAGACTTTCCCTCCTACCTCCTCAGGCCCGGCCCATGCCCAGCCCTGGCCCTCTCCTAAATTGTGCCATCAGTGCTGTGTTAAGTGACGTGCTGTGCAGTTGTTGAACATCACTTCTCACCACAAAAACTTCTGGGTTCGGCACAACTGCATTATTTCTACGGCATAAACGGCGAACAAAATCGGGCAGAAATTTTTGCCGAAAATCGCTGCAAACAATAAGATTTTATTGTAGAAGTGACAAATTAATTTAAAACTCAAGAATAGTGATCGGCACGAGTCAGGCCTGAATGCAGATTTTAACGAGTTTGCATCATCGGGCCCGCAAAAACCTGCATTCGGGCCTGACCCGTCACGGATTTGATTTTTGTATGTGTGCGGGTTGATACTTACTACTTAGGCAGGAGTCGAAAAAAATGGGGAAAAATTGAAAAATTTGGGGGAAATGACAAATTTTTTTCTTTGCAAAAAAGTTTAAATCTTGCAAAAATTTATTCCAGTGGTCCCTTTTACACTCCCGTATATTTGCAGACATACCCGTATATTATGAAATCTCTTAAAAAATTGGCTTAATCAAATAATTTTTTTCAGATTTCTTAAAAAAGTGATATAAATTAAAATTTTTCATATTTTGGTCATGTAACTGAAAAGAAAAATAGGCCTTAATAAACACACCACCCCTCCTAACTATCTTCTGAATCCTTTGTTTAATTTACTGCATGATATGATATATCGTACTAAAATAAGGCCCCCTGCGGAGGTGGTTGAAAAAAATAAAGCCTCCTTCTAAAAAGGCTCCCTCTCTAATATAAGGCCCTCTTTATGAGAGTTGAATGTTTCATTTTTAATAAAATTTTGTTTTTTTTATTCTTAACTGCAAAAAAAGAAAATTTTTAGGATCTAAAATGGATATAACGAAATGATTGGGACGGAAAAGGATAAATTTGGGACGGAAACGGAAAAGGATAAATCAAAAATGGACAGATAACACATCTTGAATCAATTGATTTGAAAAAAATCAATTTTTATTTTATTTTGCCTTTGCCCAGCTACCTTTGAAAAAAATAAGGCCTCCCTCTAAAATAAAGCCACTCTCTCTAAAATGAGGCCCAACTTCGGAGGTGGTTGAAAAAAATAAGGCCTAGGCCTTATTTTAGAGAGAATACGATATTTTCCTCAGAATATTATATTATAAATATTGAAGAATTATTTGTCAAACTATTTTACAATTCATATTTTCATTTAAAAATGATTTTTATACACTTTTTACTCAAGGTTTCGAAGAATTTAAAATCCAAAACCCGCAAAAACATGACATACCGTATTTCCTATATTAAGTCCCCACTGCACTTAGTCCCTCATGTAATTAGGGATGTTCGATACTTGAAATTTTCCGATACTCGATATCGATACCGATATTTGGACCCGATACTCGATACCGATATTCGATACTTTTCAAAAAATTTACTTTCCAAAAAAATCAAAAAATCAATTCGTCAAATTAAAATGCAAAAAAAATTGCTCAAAATAAGCACTTTGCTTAGAAATAAGCAGACTTGGCAGCCCTGTATAGAGAGGGCGTGGCGGCGGTCCCGATAGGGGCCGCCGGAGAAATTTTTGAAAATTCAGACTCTTTTTCTTAAGAAAATTGAGAATTTTGTTGGTTTAAAAACACTTTTTATGAGGAAATTTCAATGTATAATGGGTGAGGAAAAATTTTAAGATTTGGGATTTCTTTTCTTAAGAAAATCGATCATTTTAATTAGGATTACAAAAGATTTGAAAGAAAAAAAAGAAAAAAATTTTAGAAAAAAAAGATTTTCTTGAAGAGATCCAGAAATTTTCTACTTTAAGTAATTGCAAAAGAAAAACAAAACAGAGAAAAAAGGTTAGAGTATTTTGGCATTATGGATTACAAAATTTGAATAATGGAACCAAGGTCCGTCGGTCGGTTACTTATTTTTCAAAATTGCCATTTTATCAGTGTATATTTTTCAAAAATGCCATTTTATCCAGTGTAAAAAAGTATCGATTTTCGATACCAAAAACCCGATGCCGATACTCGATACCGATACCGAAGAAACCCGATATTTTTTCGATACTCGATACCGATACCGATATTATCGAACATCCCTACCTGTAATAGACCCCCCTAGAGGAGGATTGAAAAATAAATCCCCCCTGCATTAGGACCCCGGGGGTACTAGCCAAAAATTTGATTTTTTTATATGTAAAAGGAAAAATTTCCAAAATTCAATGGAATAATCGCTATCGTAGTCTTTTTCATCAAAAATGCGAGCATTTTTCATCTTGGTAAAATTTTAGGGTGTATTTCTTTTCTAGAACTCCGTTCTTAGGGGTGTATTTTGGTCCGGAACCTCATTTTCAGGGGTGTATTCCTCATATACCAAATATTTTGAATATTAAATTCAAAATGAATAAAAATTGTTTTTTATAATAAATAGTTTATAAAAAACAATTTTGCTCAACGGACTTGAACCCAAGAGGGCGAGCAGGTAGTCTGTAAGGTGCTGGGTTTAAAAAAGTATCATAATGGGCGTTTTAAAAAAAGGATCAAAACTCAATATGTCCTCTAAAAACTTTTTTTTTGTTAGACCTGTTAGACCAAATGTAGAAAAGGCAAAATTGTACAGAATTTTATGCTCTATCTGCTGGTATAAAATTTTTTCGAATTTCGAACAAAAAGGTCGAAAAAGGTCAAAAATATCGAAAAATACGGTTTTAATTCTGCACAATTTTACCTTTTCTACATTTGGTCTAACAGGTCTAACAAAAAAGTTTTTAGATGACATATTCTGTTTTGATCCTTTTTTTTAAAACGACATAGCACCGTCTGTAACACTATCCACTACGCAGGCCATTGGGGCAGATAGAGTATGGTGATAGGTCAGCAATGATTATTATGCAAATTTTTTCCCTCAAAAAAAGGAGTTGAAAAATAGTACCGCCATATTCATGGCAGAGGTTGAAAAACAAATCCCCCTGCAATTAGTCCCCCTCCTATAATAGACCCCCCTCTTTTAGGGGGGGGGG
>LDKF01000867.1:0-43322 GCA_001026735.1 Rotylenchulus reniformis
CGCTATCTCCTCGTCGGCGGCGTAGCTCAATCGGTAGAGCATCCGAGGCCCCATCGGAAGACACCGGCTTCAATCCCGGTCGCCTGCTAGCCTTTTTCCTCTGGAAATGGGTGCCTACGGGGGGAAAGCGGTCGCGGATCAGACAATCTCTTGGCATGGGTCCAGCGCGTCACTTTAGAGATGTGGCAGATTTGGAAAAGGTCAATTCTACTCCAAAAAAATCGAGCGATTTTCATCTCCAGAAAGCTGAAATTAATGGCCTGAAGTGGATCAAGTGATCAAAATGCCAGCCGACAACCATACATTGATTTTTATTCGGAATTAAATTCGAAAAAAATGAATTAATTTTATCCGATATAAAAATGCGAATCACGAAAGCGTTGATTAAGTCGGATTTTTGAGATCAAAGACAAAGATTACAGTGAATGCGAAATGAATCTAATGAGATCTGTTCAAAATTTTGCAAAATTGGACGAAACAATTGTGAGATCTTATGGATTTAATGGGTAAAAAAGAATGGATAAATAAGTGAGAAGCTGCTATAACTGAGAAGGAAGCGACCAGAGGAGAGCAGTTTTATCTGCCGAAGTGCTGAGAAATACAAAATCTCGCGGATGCCACCTGAATTTCAAAAAATGAAATGAATAAAATGTCAATTTCATCTTTGCCTGCACTGAATGACTTTGTCTCGATGTTCCGCTACAGGCAAATAGGAAAGCGATTCGGTCAGATTTCCACGCATGTCCGTGATTACAATTCTGAAAAGTGAGTAAAACGAACAATCGGATGCTGATGAACACGGGGGAGAGTACCGTTTATCGTATGAGCCGGAGAGAAGGTAATAGGCGGCATTGCTGAACCGAACAGTTCTTACCTAAACATTTTGGGACCCAAATATTAAACCCTAAATCAGAGTATAGTAAATAAAGTTGGATCCAAAAGATCAAATTCGAATTCAGAATATAATTCTTATGAGTACTTCATCGCCATGCGGGCGAAATGTCTGCACAATTCTGCCTCCATAAATGTCATAAAGCATCACGGAAGCATCCTCATGGCCAGACACCAACAATTTACCGCCAGGATCAACACAAACACTTGTAACGCCAGAAGCTAAAAATAATGATGATAAATGGGTAATGAAATATCAAACTACTTGGTCTATTCAAATCTGGCCAAACTATCGATGTGGCATTTGATGCGCGAAGATCCCAAAACCTAATGGTTTTATCCTGGGAACAACTGACAAATGAGGAGGCGGAACCCCAGTTGTAGAGGCCAAGAATTGGAGCTGAAATACCAAGATGACACATAAGCAAATAGTAAAAAAGGGAACAAACCGGTATGTCCCTCGAAGGAACGAATTGTGCGCCCATTGTCACAATTGGTCACGCGCAGACGACAATTCCCCGCCCCTCCCGAAATCAGGAAGTCGGATGAAGAACCGGCGGAAAGACGCTCTTCCATGAAAATAATGTCGCGAACGGTGCCTAATGTGTACCAAAAAATTGTAAGAATTCACTAAAATTTAATTGATCCTATATGTGTGTACCATCGTGAACATGTTCCAATTCCATCTCCGCACCAACTTGGCATCGATCCGCATCAAGCTGCAATAAGCAAAAATTGTATCAAAAATCAAGCTAATAAGACAAATATAAATTTTTCAGTATGTAAGTTAATAACTTGTTAGATAAATCATCTTGTGTGTATGGCGTATCTGTGATAGCCAAATAAAACACCTGAATCCTCATTAGCCGGATTGTTTTGTCGTTGGACCCAGTTGCTAGTAATTCCCCGGTCTGGCTAAACACTGCACAATAAACGCTTCCCCGATGATGTTTATTTCTGTTGAGCAGCACATTAGGCGGTGGAGAAGGAGAACCCATATGGTCTCTGAAAATCGTAAAAAAAATTTATTATTTGTTGCGTTTCAAAAATGATTAAATTTGATAAAATACAAACTCGTTTTGATTGGACAGCAGTTTGTCGGCTGGATAGCGACAGATCATCAGTTTCCTAGAGTTTGTACCAATAGCGAAATGGCCACCGCTCGGATGGAAGGCAACAGCTCTGATTGCCTGAAATTAGAAGGAATTTCTCGATTTTGATACAAAAAGATTAATGATAGCCGAGGTACTTGCGCATCTTCATAGCAACAAATCGGCACAAATCTCACGGGATTGACCCGTTCGCCAGAGCCAACCTCTTCCTCCTCCACAAATTCCTCAACTCCAATGCTACTTTTTCTTCCCATTCCCATAGTGGATGAATGAACAAAACTGTCATCTTCAACCAGATCTAAGTTTAATCCAGGCTGCGCAAAGGGTTGATCCAAATAAGATCTAAAAAATTTTCATACATTTTTTTTATGTTTTTTATCTCACCTCGGCCTAGCACCAGTGTTATTATGGCCGTAAATTTCCGATGCCTGTACAGTGGACGGAGCAAAGGTCATGGAGGTAGGTCGGCTTGACATTGGTGGAATGCAACGGGCTGAAAATTTGGAAAATATTTTTTAGTTTATAATTGCGAATTACGATCCATCCCAATCAGATGGGGGCGAAGTGGCACTTCACCGTGTGGCGGTTGTTGGATGTATGTAGGATTCTGAGGACCGGAAGGATACGGCGGCTGTGGTATCATGATGTTGGGACAGGGATAATTGGCAAATTGAAAATCTGAATATGAAAATTGTGTAAAATGTTAAGAAGTTGGAATGAAAACTTTGTTGTTGGATCTGTTGATAGGAAGCTGGAACATCAGGGACTTGTGGTTGGTGCCTGTGTGCCTGGAATTCCTGAAAGAGTCGAGACTGCACCATGGGATTATCAGCAGAAATTGATGGGTGAACTGCAGGTGGAAGCATTTCAATCGGAGTATTCAATTCTGAAATTACAATTTTCCCAATAAAAGATGTTTTCGGTGTCGAACCTGGCACGGTTGCTAATGTACTGATATTCATTTCTTCCGGATTTTTATCTCTTAACAGAGCAGGAAATTTGAGTTGATTTCGGCGACAAATGTTTTCCAATTCTTGATGGGGATTCTGCGGAATGCTATCCGATGCAATCGATTGGGAAGTAGAACGCCTAAAAACATTATTATAAATCGATCATACATGAAGTTGGCCTCACATCATTCTGTCGTTGAGGGAATTGTTTTTAACGGAATGACTCGAAATCGATGTAGTATTTGTGTCCGACTCAGAAAGCATGGCAGAGATAACCTGGCTCTATAAACAAAAAAAAAATGAAATTTAATTAAATTTTGTGTTAAGCTTAAATTAGTTCAAAATAATATCTAAATTTTGTCTTAAGCAGTTTGGATAATACGATTAAAATACTGAATTTTATGGATTTATTATGTCCATATCGTCTATCACTTTACCTGTCTCATTACATCCTCGCCTAACAAATTCCTCTGATCACTCGGCTGTTGTTGTTGGATTGAAAAGGCGCCAATAGAGGGAAGAGTGCTTTGTGACATTGGTTGGTGATGTAGGGATGATGATCCGGAATTTCGCTTGCCTAAAAAAATTTTTTTAATAAAAATCTTTTTGTTTCGAAACTACCCGGTTCCAAAAACAACGAAGCAGTCAGGGAATGGACCATAATTTTCTGTGCAAATTTTGGCTTTGAATTAGGCATCAGTGAATGTGGAAATTGTCCCCGAGGCTTCATCGGAGTCGTCAAAATTTGCTCATTCCATTGGGCTTCCAAAGGCGGTTTTCTGAAAATTTTGTTTTTTTAAGAGAGAAAAAGAGTAAAATAATTCAATAATTCTTACACAAATGAATTCATTCGGAAATCAAGTGACTTTTGCTGGAATGGGATGGTGAACTGCTCGTTCTTGAGCACTTCCAACCATGAGATAAGTGAAAGGTCGGCGGATGACAATTTTTCTTTGCGAGAGAGTAAATTGGAATATTGATGGGTTTGTTTGATGTCTTAAAAATAACTAATTAAAATAAATTATTTCATAAATTGTATCTCTCACTTTTCCCTTCCAATGCTTGTGTTTGGCAGAACACAACCGCAGACTCATAGAGAAGACCCTTGACAATCAGCTGGACAAGTCGGTCACCGGAAGCATGTTCCTGCTGGGAGTTCGAAGACTCTTTGTTCGGATTTAAATCGTCTATAAAATCGGAGACAAGCGGAAGAATTGCGCAGAAACATTCCATTCTTAATTTATAAATTTCTGAAAAAAAACATTTTGTGACGATATACCGGGCATTGCTGGGATTCCAAGTCCGAAAAAATTCATGTTCCGACAGTTTGGGCAACGTCAAAAGGACGCACAATTTGCGAAATTCCTCAATGTTGTCGCAAAGCCCTTCAAGTTCCTTTAGACATTCGACAATTTCCTGAAATGCGAAAATATTCTGATTTTAATCAATGTCTTTGACCAATTGACCTCAACAGCAAATTCATTGTTTTGCAGTGGCCCGGATTCCTGTTTGATACAGAGGAGTTCGAAGTATTTGTACTTTGTTATCTAAATTTTAAAAATTATGAAAAATTAAGCATCGGTAAGTACTAAAAAGCGGAATTTCCGAATCGGGAATGCCTCAAGCTCTTTCAGTGGATTGACAAATTCCATGGCTGCATCCCATTGACCGTCCTACAAATTTGATTGTTGAAAGTCGATACTTTAAAAACAGTTTCGTTTTAGTATGTAAGTGGTAGAATTTTTGTCGAATAACATAAATATTTGTAGTCAAAATTAAAAAAAATGAGAAATCGAGTTTTTCGGAGGAGACCCAAATCAGAGGAAGGCTAGCGGAAATTCGAATCTCTTTAGGCAGGGATCGTAAGTCTGCTTATTTCTAAGAAAAGTGCTTATTTTGATGGATGCCCTGCTTATAAAAATAAAAAGTGCTTATTTCTAAGCAAATGCTTATTTTTGACCGAGTGACCAATTTTTCAAAAAATTCCCCTATAATTTCATTAAAAAAATGATAAAATTTCTTAAGAAAATAAGCATTAATTTTTCAAATTTTTCTCCGGCGGCCCCTACCGGGGCCGCCGACACCTCTTATTATCATGAAATAACTTCCAAAATTTTCTAAGCAACAAAAAATGTTCAATTTTCCTAAGGGAAAATGATCTAAAAAGGGCACCTCTCAACACTGTGAAATTAATTTAAAATAATTATAAAGCAAAAAAAGAATAAATTTCTTTATCTAAGAAAAAGGACTACAGTGAGAAATTTTCTCCGGCACCGAAACCAAAGAATGAGTAATTTTCTTAAGAAAAATAACCGAAAATTCTCAATTTTTTCTCCGGCGGCCCCTATCGGGACCGCCGCCTTCCCTCTAAATATTTTTTTTCAAAAAAAAAGCAGAAAAGAAGTTTTGCCTCTTTTCAAGAGAATTCATTCATATTTGTATCATTTTACCTTAATTTTTTATTTTTATTATCCAAAAAATTTTATAGTGAATTTTGTGATTTTGCTTATTTTCGTGCAATCGCCCCAGCGAAATGCTTATTTTAAATGATTGCTTATTTCAGGAAAAAAAACTTACGATCCCTGTCTTTAGGATGTATTAATTTTTAGGCATTTTTTTATAACATATATAAATAATTGAATTCTGCAAAAAATAGGCTAGGGAAAAGCGAAAAACCGAATTTATTTCATTTCTCTGACCAAAATAAATTGGCGCAAGAAGAGCAAATCGTCCGAATATTCGCCATTGATGATACCGGTCTCCCGCTCCAAAGTTACCTGCAAAATTTGGGTCTCCAAATTTTGATTTACAAGATCACCTGTGCGATATGAAATCGTCTGTTCTCCAGGAATTCCAGCACCAAGTTGAGCACTTGCCGCTCGCTGATCCGAATGGTCACCGTCTCGTCCGAACTAACCATCGCAAAAGTGCAAAAACACCAGGAAAAGGGGTTTTGGAATCATCAAATCCACAAAAAAGCTTAAACCTGAAATTATTCGATCGATGTCTTAATTTATTTTAAAGTAATTTGAGAGGAGGAAATAACAGGTAAATGAAAAAAAAATGTCTGTAAATTATTTTATCTCAGCATAATGAAAGGAATGTTTAATAACACAGTCATGTCATAATTTTCAGACGAAATCAGACATAAATGAGACGAACCTTCTGATAAAATATTTCCAGAACAAATCAAAATTTTAAAAATCGTTCTTCTACGAGGTTGGTTAAACCTCTTAATTTTTTTTTATTGTTTTTTAAATAAATATTTTGTAAAGAATCCTCCGGAGACCGATGTTCGACTCCAACCAGCCCAAAAAATAAACGTAATAACAAATAAATTAGGAGATAATCTACTCCCCTATCAAGACAAGAATGTACAAATACAAATGCATATTTTGACGATTAATAATAGCTAAACAAATGAATAAAAATATATTATATTCCAGAATCAAAAGGTAAAGACAAGTTGATAAGTAAGATAAATTAATTTATTTTTAAGTTTTTTTTACAATCAAAAATCAATCCTAGTCCACCAGTAAAGAGCTGTTAAGGAATTCGGTGACTGTGTCCGTGTCCCATTTCTCCACATTCAGCGTCTTCTGTGCCTGCCCGTCGACACTCTTCAACACAATTGTGGGAAGCACTCCTCGGATATGCCTGACCTTCAGCTTGCTGCCCCATTGGTCCTTCATATCACCATGAACAAATGCTGAAAGTCAATTAGGTGAAGTGCCAAAATTTTTATTCAGGAAATGAAGACGGCTCAATCAAAATTCCAAAAAGGTGCTTAAAACCCCTAAAAACTAAGGCCTTGGCCAAGAGCCTAGCCCCCCCCCCCAGTCTAGTATCGCCATTGCTAAAAACGTGTAATTGACCCAAAATTCGCAGTTAAAATTATATAAAAAAATAAGGCGTGTTTCATCTTTAAAGATTAGAATTAAAGATAAAGGTCGGGAAAAATTTTGAGTCTGTCTATTGTCCTATTTCTTTTTAAAATCGTTAGGTCCGTGAATTGGGCTCTAGTCCAGTTCAGGGGTCCCATGTACTTTTAGGGGTCCCATGAACCTTTAGGGGTCCAATGAACTTTTAGGGGTCCAAACAAATTTTTAGGGGTCCCATGGATTTTTAGGGGTCCAATCGAATTTTTAAGGGTCCAATGAACTTTTATCAGCCCAATCCCTCGAGTTGGCTATATACTTTTTGTCGAAAGGAACAACAAAACTTAATTGAATGATTCGAACTCGGATTCGAACAACATTCCGAACACCTAGATGTATTATTAGGCAGAGAAAAAGATGTGGGAATTCTTTTTGGCTTTTGTCTGAATTAATTTTTTTTAACTTTTTGATTCCTCTTACAAGTTCAACTTTTAATGTGATTTTTTTTTGCTAAATTGTAAGTTAGAAAAAATTCGAATACTTCAGTATTCGTTAAAAATCGAAAAGATAAATGTGTGATTGGACCCTTAAAAAACCATGGGACCCCTAAAAGTTCATGGGACCCCTAAAAATGTGATTGGACCCCTAAAAGTCCTTGGGACCTGGACTAGAGCCGTGAATTGAACACCTGCTATTTGAGGAAACCGATGCAAATTGCATTCACAGACATGGAGTTCGGCGAATGGAAAGCGCTAAGAAAAAAAGATTAAATCGAAAAAATAAAAATTCCAACTTCCTTCTCCTCAGTTTTGACCTCCTCACAACACCTCAAACAATCGGTCATGATTTCTTCCAGGCTGAACTGTCCCAACAAATTGCATGCAGTGCACTTCAGAGTGCTCGGATTGAATCCCGCACTTTGGCATTCCCGTTCGCTCATTTTCTCCTCATCGATTAATTCCGCTCGACAGAACAATCCAGCAGTTCCAGTTCCAACAGCCAACAAAAAGGAGAACAACTGTGTAAAATAAAATAATTTAGTGTAAATTGATATGAAATTATGCAAAAACATAACAGAAATAAACTTACCGAAAACGAAGTACTGGTTGAAAACCTTGAAAACATAGAAAAATGCATCTTCTTTTTTCCTTATTTTATTTGTAAGCTAATTCAGGAGAATTTTGGTGTCAGAATTTTTGTATATTGTTCATCGTGCCCCTAAAAGATGTACAATTAAATTATTAAATCGAATTAAATTTCCAGCGTTTAGCATTAAAGAATTTCGAGTCTTTATCGAAGCGAAATAAAGGGCCGGTTTTTCGTATTTAGCATGAAATTTTTCCTTAAATTATCGAAGCGATTGTTTTAAAATTTCTATGTTCAATGTACTATTTCCTTATTTTCTTTCTCTGTTCTCATACAAGAGACAGACAGAGATGTAAGAGACAGACAGAGAAAATAATTACGGCGTAAACACAGCATTTGAATTTCCTGCAGAGAACACTATTCTATTTCTCTGCTTCAACCCTAATTGTGTATCATCTTTGAGTTATTTCGTTTTGATAAAATAATAAAAATCTTTAATGCTAAAAACGAAAAATTTCTCCTTTAACTCATAGATGGTGTACAATTAGGATTGAGTCAGAGAAAGAGCTGTTTTTTTTAATCTCCAGATTTTTGAAAATTTTATTTAAAAAATTACCGATTTTCTAATGAAAATCAGGTTTAAATTTTCAAAATTTTCTCCGGCGGCCCCTATCGGGACCGCCGGCTCCTTGCACAATGAATTTTCTTCAAAAATGTCTTAAAAAATGACCAATTTTCTAATGAAAATCAGGTTTAAAATTTCAAAATTTTCTCCGGCGTATCGGGACCGCCGGCTCCTTGCACAATGAATTTTCTTCAAAAATGTCTTAAAAAATGACCAATTTTCTAATGAAAATCAGGTTTAAAATTTCAAAATTTTCTCCGGCGGCCCCTATCGGGACCGCCGGCTCCTTGCACAATGAATTCTCTTCAAAAAATTCAAACATGGAAAGTTTTTTAAAAATTATGTTCGGCATAAAGAACCCGAACTTCCTTCATCTTGATCTCAATTGTTCCCAGTTTTATGAATTGCTTATTTCAACCCCCAAATTGCTCAAATTGATTATGCGTGGCGAAAAATACGATTTTTGATTCACTATTTCTGATTTTCAATTGGTATAAAACATTTTTTGAAGCGTCCTTATTTTTGTTTATTTTAGTAACGAAAATCCTTATTTTTTGACTTTGACGTCCTTATTTTAAAAATTTTTCGATGAGAGCCCTGTTTTAATAGTATTTGTTTTTAATCTGTAATGTGGGTGCGAATCGGGTGCAGTCGGCGTTGGATCGGTGCTATGTCGTTACAAAAAAAAGTGCCAAAACCCAATACCTTCCCTAAAAACTTTTTTATTAGAACTGTTAGACCAAAAGTATGAAAGCGAAAGTTGGGCAGAATTTCATGCTCTATCTTCTGGTATTTTTAGTTTTTCGAAATTCGAACAAAAAGTTCGAAATTTTTTGAAAATATCGAAAAATAGTGTATTTCACGAAAATTGAAAATATCGAAAAATAGTGTATTTCACGAAAATTTCGAACTTTAAAAAGTTTTAATACACTATTTTTCGATATTTTCAAAAAATTTCGAACTTTTTGTTCGAATTTCGAAAAACTAAAAATACCAGAAGATAGAGCATGAAATTCTGCACAACTTTCGCTTTCTTACTTTTGGTCTAACAGGTCTAATAAAAAAGTTTTTAGGGAAGGTATTGGGTTTTGGCACTTTTTTTTTGTAACGTCCATTTTGGCATTTTTTTTGTAATGACCCAGCACCGTTGGATCGACCCCCCTCGCATCGATATTAGCTCTTTGATGCCTTACAGCCAGTAAATGAAACATCGGTGCAAGGAAAACGGTTTTGACAAATTTGTACCTGACTTGTGATTGCCTCTCAAATCAAGTTATCCATCACCTATTTTCTGTTAGGTTAGGTATGTATGTATAAAATAAGAATAGAAAAATGGCAGAGTGAGAGCCTTTGATTATTGTTAGAAAAATTTCCAAAACCAAAAATTTCCCTTATCTCTCACATTTTCTTTCGATCTTTTCCTCAAAATACTACACCGTTTCCGTTATCCCTCGTCTCTAAGTATTCGTTTCGATAACTTTTCTTTTTCAACTGAGTCTGGCATGGACATATTTCAGTCTTATATACATATTGAACGACAAAAATTGCATCAAAATGTCCAAATTCGAATAAATATTTATGCATTTTCATTTAAGTACCATCGGATACAATTCGATTCGAGTGAATTTGAATTGGGTAAGTATCAAACAGCAGTTGGCAGTATTGTTCGTTGGACAATTAAGGAAAAGCCAAAAAATAAAAAAGACAAATACAAATAATAAAAATGACAAGAGAAACAAACAAATGATCAGTGAAAAAAAAGATGAAAGAACGAAGTATGCAAAGGGGAGAAGGGCGGCACTGATTGGAAATGATCGGAAGATGTACAGAAAATATTACAAATTCGGAGGAAATGTAAGCGGCAAAGTGGCCAATAATATTGGAAAAAGAAAATTAAGAAAATGTCGCAGAATCACCAAATTCCACCAGTGAAAGACTATTTTGGGAATAAAGAATGGATCGTGGCCAAAGTAGGAGAAAAATTAGAAAGGCCCGTGTTGAAAGCACATTTTTGGGGAGGAGAGGGAAAAAATTTCGTCCCGTTTCAGAAAAAATTTCGTCCCGTTTCAGAAAAAATTTCGTCCCGTTCGGGCAAAAACTCCCCTTCAAAATCAAGCTAGAGAGCTGTTTTTGGGCTTATTGGATAGCCCAGAATCTGTAGATGTTTCCGCCCAGCAGACCCAAAACCGGTTTAAAATGTAGAAAAAAAGTTATGGTCCAATTAGTGAGGGAAGGTCGGGTTCGGAAAATCAAAGAATTGGACCTAGCAAAAATTTTCACCTTGAAACTCCAAAATTTTTTTCGGCCATATGATAGAACATAAAATTACCGAACGGATTGGTTTTTACACTATAGGTTTTCATCAAGTTTGAAGCGAGATATAGGCCGAGAAATGAGATAGAGGGGGTTTCACGCGCATGAACATTTTGAAAAACACGTACACTCGTCGCCATCGGAAAGCGATCAGCCCGTTTAAAAAAATCTATAACTTGAAGCGAATTTATGTGAGTGTTCTCTCTTTTTTGCATTCTATTTTCACTTTTTCTCTGTCCTTTGTGGTAATTGTGGCTGACAAAAAAACGCTTTTGTAAAAAATCCAATAGGAAATGATAAAAGATTTCGCTTCAATATATAGATCATTTTTTTAAACATATGAGTTTTGGAACATTCTTTGTGGCAATGAGTGTACCAGTGTCACGTACCATATAAGTATACAGTGAAGACATGTATACTAGGCTATAACTATAATAATATAAATGTTGGTGCAACAACATGCTTACGCGTCATAATCACGAGGAATAAAAAATAAAATTGAAATTTATTTGATTTAGCAAATGACATGGAAAAAGTTGGGCGCCCGACAGGAATTGAACCTGTGACCTTCACCCTTTCGGTGGGCAGCTCTTCCACTGAGCTACGGACGCACTAATTCCAGCGGTCATTTGTTGGATCTTTTACCCCCGCCCATTGGGTCGTTTTAACCCGCAGTTTACAATTTTTTGCGCTGATATTAACGGTGAATAGAGGCCAAATATGCAAGAAAATAGATTTTTTTGTACTCGGAAAGTTCGATTTTTTATTTAAAACCTTATTTCTCCGCCAAACCCTTCATTATTCATCAAAGAATTCGGAAAAACAAAAAGTTATAAATTTTGGATCATCAGGAATAAAGATACAAAAGATACTTTGACCCTGATCTGAGACATCGGATCAGATTAGATAAAGTGTCCGGATCATATCACGATCGGATCAGATGTTTTGTTGATCAAAAACAATACTGCTAAATACCCTTATAACAAAAAAGGTCGGACAAGTTTATCAAGAGGTCTTTGTAGTAAAAAAAAACAAGATACATAACTAAGAAACGAAAAATGAAATGAGTGTTGCAGAGATTAAAATGAAAGAAAGACATAAATAATCGAGGAGATGATAATGCAATGGATCAGATCAGTCGCCAAAAATTGGAATAAAAATGAATAAAATTGGGTTTGAATGCATTATAAGTGTGTATCGTAATCGTAACTGTGTCATCCATCCTCTGTTGCTACTTAAAAAAGCAGTTCCCACACTTTTCCTTTATGAACTTGACCACATATCATCCAATTTCCTCTGCTTAGGCTTTGATGACAACCAGCTCTCGACACTAGAATTGTGTGGACGCTTCTGCTGCTTCTGAAATACATTTGGAAGGGGTTCCACAGCGGTTCAATTTGTGCAAAAAAGTGTCATTTGGGATCAAATATCTTTCACGTTTTAAAATTCATTCGGCGGATTTGGCGATATATTTTTTACAAATATTTTCAAATCGCCCAAACAAAACCTTTTATGAAACTTGTACAAATGAGGAAAAACTAAATGGAATTAAAAAATATTCGAGAAAATCAATTCGTTTTTTAAGGAAATCAATTCGTTTTATTTTAATTTTTCCATTGCTAATGGTTCTTGTTCTTTTATTTTCTTTTATAGGCTTTTAGTCAGCGTTTCGTAGTTTGTCTTTCTCTGCGTGTCTGCCTTCCTTTATCTTTTTCTCTTTATTGCTCTCTCTTTCGGGCAGGGTAGACTGTTATCGATCGCTGACCGAAATGAACAAAATAATGAAACACCTAACTAAAGATATTTTAAAAATGATGAGGCTGCCATTTTTTGTTCAAATTTCAAAAATTGCTTGTGGAGGCTCGGGATTAAAGATAAGGATGTGCTTAATAATTTAAACTGAAAAAACTCGATATTTATTGCTTTTTAGAAAAATTAAACACGATTGAATACAACTAGCTCAAGTTGGAAGTTTGGGAGGGTAGAGAGAGTGTGTAAACAAGGGAGAGGGAAAAAAGAGCGCGACGAGAGAGTGTATGGCATACGCCAGACATTCGTTGAAGACATTTTATCCCAAAAGACACTTTTTTGCACAAATTGGAGGGCTGTGGGGTTCATCTTCATTTGGATTTAATATTTGTGAATATTTGTTTTCTATCCCTTTTTCTTGCATTATGAGCACATATTCCTAAAATGGGGATTAAGGCCAACTATGGCGCCCAGATGAAATCTTGAAAAAAAAACCGCCGGCACCCCTCAACACTGTGAATTTGATTAAAAATAAGTATAAAGTAAAAAATGACTAAATTCCTCTAAAAAATCCTAAAATGATAAATTTTCTCCGGCGACTGCGTTTTTTTTTTTTTTTGCTTGTCGNCCCAGAAAAAAAGGAGAATTTTTTGAAATTTTTTAAAAGTCGAAATTTTTTGAAAATTTAATTTTTTTTAAATTTTACAAAAAGTTTAAATCGGTGGGGGTCGTTTCATCCCCCACGTTTCATCGCCAGAGCAAGAAAAATCGTTATAACTCAGCTCAAATGCAACCTAGAGAAACAAGTTTGGTGTCATTAGATAGGCCTAACATAAATGTCTGCTATAAAAACGCAAAAGAAATCATCCGGATTGACCAAGTGAGAAAAAAGTTAGGGGGGAAATGATGTGCACCCGGTTTAATCTTACCGGTTTTGAAAACCGAGAGGAGGCTGATGAGGACGCTGATCTCGACGACGCTGATCTTGACAAGTTCGCCCCGACCTGAAAATTTAAAAAATGTGAATCCTAATCTCGTAATATAAAATGGGTAAAATTAGCCTAATGCTTTTGATAAAAAATTTGAATCTCTAGATTAAAATTATAACATTCGGAAATAAAAATACAGAATTTTTTTGACCAATAATTGGAATTTTGTAAATGAATATGGGGCAATGTATAATGAAAAACAACAGGCAGGCGGCTATTTTTGTTATAATCAAAATTATAATCAAATAGTTCAAAGAAGATCCATTTTGAAATGATGTAATCAATCTAGACTCCCCCCCCCCCAAGAACCTGTAGTCAAAAAAAAACTAAAAAAATCTTAGATATCAAAAAAATTGAAAAAATTATGCCGGCTCTTATGTTAGGGGGTATGGGTATGTTACATCATTTCAAAATGGATCTTCTTGTAAATGGCTCCAATTTTTTATAGAAAATGTAATTTCGCAATTTTTAAGCTAAAAAGTGTTATAATTTTTTGGTTGAAAAATTTGTCTTTTTAGCAATAATTGCCAAAACATTTACCCTTTTGGCATTGCTTTCGTAATGTTCCTCCAGATGCATATGCCGAAATTGTCCATAGGCATGGAGAAGCATGCGAAAACCAAGCTCTTTTGGCGGCGGCTTATTAGCGTTATCATAGCCCAAATCGGTAAAGACACCCTGTTCTTCAAGCTTTTCTATCTCTCCAAAATCTTTGTTGGTCAGCGTGAGTGGCCCTGTAATTTTATAATTTTGGAGATCGACGGCTGAATCAATCGAGATCAGATCTTGGCCGAGATAAAGGATAGATCGAGATCTCAGCAAAAAATTTGTCGACGATTTTAATTAATTTATTGGCATTCTATTTTTTAAATTGCAATTCCGAAACAAAATCCGTCCGGTCAGTGCTGGATCATTTCCAAAGGTTAAATTTTGGTCGTGAATCATCAAAAGTTTTTAAACCATGCTAGTCATTAATCAAATTAAGAAAAATTTTCAGAAATTCGATAAAAATATAAACAGATTAACATAATTTTATTTTGATATAGTGATCTAGCATGGTTTTAAAAATTTTCCGATTTCATGGCCAGTTTTTTTGCATTTTTGGACCACGGTATGATTTTTGCTTATTGACTCCACCTCAATTAGCCCGCCTCTGAAAAACATTTTGCCAATTTTTTATGCATAAAAATATCCACACCCTTGAGATCACGATCAAAATTCGATAAATTTTTTATTTCTGGCACGAACTTTATTTCCACACTCGATTGGTCATCTTTAATTAAAATATGTAAAAATAATAAATATTTCTAGTTATTTTAATTTTTCGTCATTTTAGGCCTAACTTGTTATGAATCTGCTGATCAATTACATGATCTAGCAAACTCACCCAGAGTAGTTTTGTTCCATAGGTTCGCCGGATAGAATTGGTTACATAAGTACGCCGAATACAATTGGTCTGTGGCAAAATCATTTCTCGAAATGATTAAGCAATGCTCGCGAAACACTGCTTCCTTTTCGCATTTGTGTTGAAACAATGAAATAATGACAACGCCACGCTCTTTGTTCCAAATATCTTGAACTCTGCTCTTTTTGAACGAATCGCCCTAAATCGGAAAATAAATAAATAAATATAGAACTTGGAATTAAAAAATTACCCATTGATTCATAATAGCATCGGGTCCATCCTTGGATTCGTCAATGGCTTTGATCGTTTTTGTTAGATGATTATACGGCCGAGTGGGACAACCTCTCCCGATATAGAAAATAGCAGCAATGAAGGCAAAAAAGCTATTTTTCTCAGGATTCTCCATATCCAAATTAGACGGGTCCAACAATAAATAGGTTTGCCAATGTTTCTAAATAAAACATATTTTATGTAAATTTAACGTGGCTTAATTGCATAGACAAGTATTTTGAGTTTATATTTTCATAAATTAAATTTATGGATTTTTCGACCAATTAGATAGGTATGTAAATTTACACAATCCCTCTATTTCCGCGAAAATCCTATCCTCCAAAAACTTCAAATTTTCTCTAAAATGAATATTCGAAGATTTCAAAAAAATCCAAAAAAATTTAAAGGAAATTCGAAAGAAAAATTATAATGAAAATTTTCACCTTTTTTACTTTTACAATTAGACTAGCTAGATCTAAAAATTTTACATGGCTCATTTGGGAGTTTGTTAACTCCGAGTAGTTTTTTAACGTATTGCACCGAAAAAGCTTACCAAACCATTTTTCTTTCCCTCTTTCTTGAAAAACTCCAACATTCGTCGTTCTTCCGGAGACTCATTTTTCTGCAGAAATTCAAATGGTTTCAAATTTGACGAGTTAAATGTCCAAAGAAATTGAATCAATTCGTCCTGTAAACACACTGAAATTGAAAAATTGCAATGTCAAACTGTAATAAACAATTAAAAAAGCTTAAGGAAATTAATAATAAAAAATAAATTAGAAAGATTAAAATAGAAAGATAAAAAAATTAAGGTTATCGTGTTCATGCAAGGAGGTCATAGGTAGGGCCCTGCGAAATGCGATATAGGGGGAAGGGGGGTCAAGGCCCAACAATTTTGCAACTACCAAAAATGCGAAAAATTCCGATATTGGAAAGAGAAAAATCAGTGTTCAAAAATTTTACGAAATACCAAAAGTCGAAAATTTTCGATGAAAATTTTGACTTTTGATTTGATCCGTTCTTTGACTTTTTCACTATATTGGAGTGCCGGCAGTCCGATAGGGGCTGCCGGAGAAAAATTTTGACCTTTTTTCTTAAGAAATTTCCGGCCGAATTTAAGCCACTTTTTTTGAGGAATGCAAAAAAGTGTCAAATATGACCTAAATTTAGAAAAATTCCAAAAATAACATTTTAGTTTAAATTCTGAGAAAATATTTTTATTTTTCCCTTTTCTTTCTTTTCTCCTCTCTTATTCCCCTTCGACAGATCACTGCGAAATGTGGTATTGACTTGCGCTGATTCCCTTGCACACCTGATCATATTCGAAAATTAAAAAAACGAAAAATACTATTTAGAAATCCTTGGTTTATAATTTTTCTTGATTCTCAGTGTACATAATTAGGGACATTTTCGAACCATAATTAATATTCCATAAATTTTCTCGAGTTTCTTCGGTGAAATTTTTTTTGCTCCGAAAGTGCAAAAATGAATGCTTCGCATCAACACGACAAAATGTCTAAAATCCAAAAAGCAAAAATATATGTAAGATGTTAAAAAATAATGATTTCAAATTTTAAGATGACATTAAATAAATTTAAAAGTTTTAAAAAATTATTTTTTTCATATAATCGTTAAACCTTTGTTTTTTACTCAATAAATTAATAATCTTTATATATATAAAAAATAAAATTTAATCATAGGCATACTCAAAAGTTGAAATGTTTAATTTTTATTTTTGTAAACTTTTTTTTGCCTTATCGGTTTTTAGACATTTTGTCATGTCCACACAAAGCATTCAATTTTGCATTTTCGAATCAAAGATCAAACAACAAAGCATAGGCTCGCTTGTCAATGAACAAAATTTTAACTTAAATTTGTAATTATAACATACAGATTAATGGTTGGCCGGTCAAAAATTTGATAAACTCAATGCTGTCGTTGTTTTGCACTTCGGCGAATGGAAATTCATTGGTTGTTTCTTTCGTGCTTCGATTGTAAAAAAAAAGCTGTAAAAATAAAAGATTAGAAAAATGAGCTCCTAGATCAAGTTGACTATATATCTATTTAGAATATGGGCATCAATACCCCCTCATAGGCTCAAATTCTGCGATCGATTTTTTGCCCTAAAAGTGCAAAATTTTTGCCAAAATTGACCATCGTTTTTCTTTATATTTTATGCATTTTTTTATGTTTGCTGATCATTTTTCATCAGGAAAATATGGGCAAAAAATAGGCTTAATATTCGATCGCAAATTTTGCGAACAAGAAATCTCAATGTACTAATTAGGGGCACCGGCGGTCCCGATAGGGGGCGCCGAAAAAATTGAGAATTTGACCTTTTCAATAAATTTTCATTTTTAAATCTCGATCGCAAAACTTTTCGAAAAATTTTTTTTCTCCAAAGGCAAAAATTTGGTCATGATAAAATTAAAAAAAATTCCCCTGCGGCACCGATAGTGGCCGCCGGAGACCTCCTTCTCCCATCACCCAAAAAATTTTTTCTACTTACGCCCCTGGTTGTGAGAGTTCGATTTCATATTCGCTAATTACTTTCATTTTTCAATTTTTTTTATCAATCGACTTTATTAAACTTCAAAATAATTGCTGTTTAAAAGTTTTCGCTCAATGGCTCGTTTGTTGACTCCCTCAATGGCCTCTTTTAATGTTACGGCACCACAAAAACATACCAATGCATCAATTGGCACCATTTTGAATTGATGGTGAAAGATGTTATCTTGTAACAGCGGCAAAACCATTTCCCATCCTGTTCCGTCAAGTGTGAATATGCGAAATTTCCGATTTAGTTTGACTAATTGGATAAATTGTTGTGATGGCGGAGAGGGAGGGCGCATTGTTTTGTATAGTTGGGCTGCTTCTTGCCAACCAGCTTGCTTAAATAGGAAACAAACATTTAGAATAATTGATTAGTAAAATGGAAAAGTGCCAAAATGAATTTTTATGAATCCATGGGAATTTAAACCAAGAGTACCAAGTATATTTAGGGTGCCATTTCTTGAAAAATTCGGCTTTTTCTTGGGGAAAATTATGAAAAAGAAGTTTCTTCAAAAAGCGGAGAATGAGCACAGCTTTTTAAGAATACCTATTTAAGAAAACTAAAATTTAAGAAATAGCTTAAAAACAATGATGATTTAGAATTGAATGCATATTCCATGCTAAAAAATACAACTATATTAAACCTAACAATAAGCTATAAATTTTTTTCTCTTCTAGATTCCTCTTATTATTTACGTTAAAAAATATTGTTAGATTTATAAATCTAAAAATTATATCATTTCATTTTTCAGAATTTACAAAAAATCATAAAATGTATTTCTCACCATTGTGTTTTGCATAGCTTCTGATAGGTTTTTAAAGTAAACGCTTTGAGATCGCATTGAACCGGCAGACATCGAAGAAATATCGCTAACTCGCTTCTTAAAATGGACCAAAAAATATATAGAACAATAGAAATTTATTTATTATTTTTTTAAATAAAATGAAACCCAAATATATTATACTTTTAATTAATCTCCTTTTTTCTAGTCGAATTTGATCTATTTCTTGTCGAAAATTCCAAATTTTCTAATCGTACGTTCCGAATCCCAATTTTTGATAATAGTATTTGCTGAAATTTTTTATATGTTTTTTGAATTTTTATAAACATGGAATTTGGCCTTTTTCTATCAATATATATAATCCTTTTTATTAATGTTTGTAAGAATTTTTTTGGTATTTTAGGCCCTTTGGTTAAAAAATGGTCAATTTTTGCGTTTATATGAGAAATTCCTTTGTATTGGGGGTGCCGGCGCCGCCGTTCTTAAGGAATTTCTTCAATGTTTTGTTTTTTCTTTTCTTCTTCGATTTTTCCTTCTCTTTCCTCCCCCGACCCCCTGAAAATTTTTAATTTTTCGGGTTCCTATCCTCTCTTCCCGCACCCCCGTAAAAATTCATACCCTTTTGGCACCAACTGTTCCATCACCTTCATCATCATTTGAATGCGTCGCTGAGTGATGCCCCTCTTGATCCACCTTTGAATGATCAAAATAAAATATATTGGCTCAATCTAATCAGTATTTTTATAAAATAAATTCCGATTTGGTAGCCTTGTTTACAGATTATTCTTTTAATTTATGGTGGTTCTCGGTTTAGGAGAACATCACTCCAACTTTCAAGAATATTCAACAGGGAGAAAAATCGTCGAGTCTATACCCGATAGACGATTGGAAAAGTCGAAATCGAATTAAATCCTTTCAGATTTCGATTTAGATAAGTAATTCTACTTTTTTAGTAATTAAATAATAACAATTGTGGCGTACTCCATTTAATTTTATAAAATGAAAAAATGTATATAGGTGTATAAGTATATATTAATTACAGCGTATTTAAATGTTAATTAGCAAATCTGAAAGGAAATTTTAAAAAAAATTATTGGTTGGTTTCATTTTGGGTTTTGAGGCCTGATGAGGATATTAAAAAATTAGAATTAGGTCGAGTATCGGTTTTAGCCTGTGTTGTCCCTTATTCAAAAAACTGACTTGTATGATCTGATCCGAGTCCCAGATTAGATCCAGGATCAGATCATATTTTGGTTTTTTGATGATCCGAAATGATGTTATTTTTGAGTGTTCTCCCGAAAATTTTGGTTAAAAATTCCAGTTTTTCGATTATAAATTTAATTGTGTCCATATATAGTAATAAAATACCTTTTCCTGTAGCCAAGAAATAAGTTTGCCAGGGTTCTCGACTCGAAACGGGAGTTCGCGGAATATTTTTGCTTTTCCATCAGATCGAGGACTCAACTTGCTGCTGCTGACATTTGATGAATTTGACATGATGTGAATTGTGATTGTAGTGTAAGTAGCTGGAAAATGGAAAAGATGAAAAGTTTGGATCTTTAAAAGTAATTGTTGCTAACAATTATAAAATCCCAAACAATTAGAATAAATATTTTATTTTGCAATAAAGTAAATGTGGGATCAATTGAGAAGGGCCAAAATATGTATGGGATTACAAAGGAATGATGAATGGGGAAGGGATGGAAATCAAAAATCCAGATCCAGCTTTTAAAATTTTTCCGATCTCTAGTCTACATACCATTTTGCGGGTTCTACATGAAATGTTTTTTCGAACTTTTAGACGAATCTTGGCTTTTTGGATGGTTAGACGAATCTTGGTTTAGACGAATTTTGGTAGCGTCAAGGGATGGAATATGGATCTAAAGTCATCAATATCAAATCATCTTATTGGCGCACTTCCGTCCCAACAATAGTTTTTTTTATTAGAGATCGGAAAAATCCTCGTTTGTGGATGAAAATGATTTTGTGACTTTGTTGGCCGTCGGCCTTTTGCCTTTTCTGGATCCGCCATGGTCGATTGCATAGGGTGGGATCCGAACCGGCACTAGTTGGGTAGGGTGCAGTTGGTTGTTCCACTGTGCTACGAGTGCGGCGAGAGAAAGCGAGACAGTGTTGAAAGTGAGGGACGCTTTCTAATTTGGGGGGCAAATTGTGGACACAAACCGAAAAAGTGCCATTTATTTTTATGAATTTTTTAGAAATTTCAAAAATTTTCAAGAAATTTTTTGAATAAAGCGCTCACACAAATCAGGCCCATAGCCAGGAAAAATTTTCGGGAGGGGGCACCAAGCTGGAATGGGGTCGGTAGGGGTCGCTTGAGATTTTTTTTCTTCAAATTTTTCTAAAAAAAATTTTATAGGGGGACCCTGTTCATTTTTTCGTGTTGGCATTTCGGGGAGGGGGGAGGAACGTGTTCCCCATGTCCCCCTCTGGTTACGGGCCTGCCACAAATCAATTTTAGTTATTGAAAATTGTTGATTAATTTTGCGTTTATCATTTAAAATCAGCGCAAAAAACCTGTAGAAATCAAATTTTATTTTTGGCGCTATGATTTTATGACGCGAAAGCATTCCATGTTAAATATTGTTGTTTGTTTCTTTTTCCTTCCAATTATCCACTTTTCTGTGCTATTATGCAAGAAGGAATTCGCTTCAAAGGATCCTAGAAAAGTCCATTTCTATCGAGAGACTATTTTAATTTTATAATTGTTTTTCATTTATAATTAATTGTTTTTCATTTATTCATTTTTCAGTGTTTCAAAAAAACCTAGAACCTAGACTGGGCCCAGGCTAATTTTGGTCTAGGTTTTTCTAGGCTGGTTTTTTTTCTAGGTTTTTGCCCAGAAAAAAACCAGACCTAGACATTTTCGAAACCTAGAGCCTAGACCTAGGATTTTGAATTTTGCCGATCTCTACAATTGAGCCGGTAAATCCCACCGGTGGAAAAATCGGGAGATTTCACCCAGTTTCTTTTACTACGGCCTCATGGCTAGATGAAGGGATGTGCTCCCCACGGGCTTGAGTATATGTCTGACACGGCGGTGCGATTCGAACCCACGTTCCGGGATTTGTGTCCCGTGTGATAGACCACTACACCACGCCGCCGACTTTTTTTTTACCCATGCGGCCCGATTTTTTATATTTCACCCACGCGGCCCGGGTTATTTTTTATTAACAACAGTTAGAATTCCAAATGCTGTTTTTACGCCCAAACTAAAAACTCGAAAAAGTTTCATGCTACAAACGAAAAGTCGCTCCTCGGACTCGGTCGACTGAGTCCCCAAGACTGAGTCCTCACGACTGAGTCCTCACGACTGAGTCCCTGCATAATTGATTCCCCAGTCCCCACGATTGAGTCCCCGTTGTTATATGGTCCTTCCGCATCCATCCGCATCACCTTCCGCGTCCCTCCGCATCACCTTTATTCACCTTCCGCATCCATCCGCCTACCTTCCGGAATAGCTCTGGAAGGTAAGCGGAAGGGTTGGGAAGGACGCGGAAGGGTGATGCGGAAGAATTGTAGAATGGGGACTCTAACGACACTACATATAACAACGGGGACTCAATCGTGGGGACTCAATTATGCAGGGACTCAAACGTGGGGACTCAGTCGTGAGGACTCAGTCGTCCCACACTGTCGCTCCTTGTGTGTTTTTTTTTACCCAAAAGTTAATCTGCGGTCGCCAGCATGTGTCCGGGTTGCACGATTTTCGTAGGTCGGGATGTCTACATTGGAACGAAAAACACTGTCTGACCATTTTTTTCCTAATTGACCTTAGAACAGAGACTCATTCTTTCCTCTTCTCATGCCGGTATTGATGTTTTATGTGTTGATCTTTTCACCCGCCCTAATCCAATTCGTCTGTTCTGCATATATAGGCCTCCTAGCTCAACAAAATCGGCCACCAATGACCTTTTCAAAACTTTACAAAAAAATCTTACCGCCTCTACGGTCATTTGTGGTGATCTGAATTTTCCTGATGCTTGCTGGTCCAATCTTACTGCCTCTTCGGTTCTCAGTTCCAATTTTATAGAATTCACTAATAACTTTAATCTCAGCCAACTCGTCAAAGAGCCAACTCACAAATGCAGAAAAATATTAGATCTGTGCCTTACTAATCAATCCTCTTTAATTCCGCGCCTCTCAGTTGAGCAAGGCATTTCTGATCACCACTCGCTCCATTTCGTACTTAATACACAAACACCCTCCCCTCGTATCAGAAAGTCTTATGATTTCTCTCTCAAATTCATGTATAGGCTAATCATGCCATTAATGTACATCACAAATGACTCCTTCAACTTTTGTTACAATGTCAACAACAAATTCAACTCATTTGTAAATGTTATTCATTGTTTAATTGATCAGTTTATTCCCAAAAGATTTTTCTCTTCCAAATCGAAAATCAATTACCCACCACATATCAAAAAAATACTTAAGCAAAAAACAGATTTATACCACTCCCTTAAAGTCTATCCAAACCTTATAAAAGCATATACCCAAATTTCCAAAACTGCAAAATTTTTAATTAAAAATCATCATAGGTTAAAAACACAAAACCTCCTTTCCGACCCTACTAAATTTCATACATTTATTCAAAAAACATTAAAACCTATTGAAACAATTCCAGCTTTGTGCATAAACGATGTTTTCTTTTCTGATCCTATTAAAAAATGTGAAATTTTTGCCGACTCTTTTCAACAATCATTTCAAAATGTCCCTACACATACTCCTCCACCAATAATCAACTATACACATAGAAAGATAATTTCTGATATTAATTTTTTTGTTCCTTCAGTTCAAACAATACTCCAACAATTACCCAATAAATTATCTTCATCTCCTGATCGCATAACATACCGTCTTCTTAGACTCTGTCATCATCCTCTCGCGCCAATTCTTACCAATATATTCCGTCTATCAATGGACACGGGCTCGTTACCTGACATCTGGAAAATATCAATTATCAAACCTGTTCATAAAAAAGGTAACAAGTCTGATGTTGACAACTATCGCCCAATTTCCTTAACTTCCACCGTCTGTCGAGTTATGGAACGCATTATTTATTCTCAAATCTTAGACTTTCTATTATCAAATAATTTATTAAGTCAACATCAATTTGGGTTCCTCCCAAAACGCTCAACAGTAAGCCAATTGGTTTCCACCCTAAACACATGGTATTCTTCACTTCATGAGGGCTACTGTGTTGATTCAATCTATGTTGATTTCAGAAAAGCCTTCGATTCTGTCCCCATTCGTTTTATTGTTTTAAAACTTAAAGCCATTGGCATTCGAGGCAAATTATTAAGATGGTTAGAAAGTTTTCTTTCTGATCGCCAATTTTACNTGGTCCCTAGCTTTTAAATCGTATATTCGTCCTATACTAGAATACGCGTCAGAAACATGGTCCCCTACCTCAAAATCCCAAATCCAGCGTATTGAAGGGGTCCAAAAATATTTCACTAGAATAGCATTATATAAAATTAACAGGACCTATCTACCCTATGAATCTCGTCTAAAAGTTTTTGATCTTACTACCCTCTCTCTCCGCCGCACAGTTCTTGATCTCACTTTTCTCTATAAGATCTGCTTTGGCTTTATTCGAATCAATACTAAAAACATTCTTCAATTCTCCACAAGACCTAGTCGCCGTCACCCATTTCAGTTGATTGTACCTCGTAAATCGTCCAAAAACCAAAATTCTCTTGTCAATCGTACTGTTAACCAATGGAATTGCTTACCATCTGATGCTTTTCAAACTGACAAAAATCCAACACAATTTTCCAATTGGTTATACAGCTATTTCCCTACTCTTCATTCTAATTCACCATATCTTTTTTATTGACACCCAGATTGTGAATTTTACATTCCCTCCATCCCACCATATGCTTTGTTTTTTATTGACAGATCCACATTTTTATTCATAATGTTTATGTTCGTATTATCTTTTTTTATGCCAATCCCGTCAGTGGCACTACTATAATGTGCCCTGGGATTGTGAATAAACAATTGACATATAACAACGGGGACTCAATCGTGGGGACTCAATTATGCAGGGACTCAAACGTGGGGACTCAGTCGTGAGGACTCAGTCGTCCCACACTGTCGCTCCTTGTGTGTTTTTTTTTACCCAAAAGTTAATCTGCGGTCGCCAGCATGTGTCCGGGTTGCACGATTTTCGTAGGTCGGGATGTCTACATTGGAACGAAAAACACTGTCTGACCATTTTTTTCCTAATTGACCTTAGAACAGAGAAGCAGAAAATGTGAAAGAACAGCAGAGAGGCGAAAAAGAGAGATGACACGTGTGCTGATTATGAAGAATAGTTGTACTGTAGTTCAATGGCTTGCTTTTCGTTCCAATGTGGACATCCGACCTCTGAAAGTCGTGCAACCCGGACACACGCCGGCGACCGCACTATAGCGGACATGCTACAGTACCATTGAGCACTCATTTTCTTTTTCATCAGAACTCTTTTCGTTTTCTTCAACACTTTTTCATGAGCATTCTCTCGTTTCAACGAACACTTTTTTCTTTTCAAATAAAAAATCCATTCCCAACTTTTGGATAAAAAAATAATGGATACTAACACTAAGCCAACGAGAAAAACAATTTTTATCAAAAGGTCACACTCGGGGAACACAATGTGAAAATTGTGTTACTGATTTAAATATTCTGAAAAAGTGAAAATTTTTAAATATTTATTCTTTTGGAAAAATGTCTTATGTATATAATTTGACACCCAAAAAAATTCCTTGATCTTCCCATAATTTGTTTCAACAGGAGTTTCTTTTTATTATTTACATTTTCCAATGTGAATTTGGGATCAATGGCGATCGGCTCCCAGCTGGCTGTTCTCTGGAAGGAAGTGCTTTCCCAGCCGGCGCCGTTGAATGTTTCCGAACTTTGGAAGGAACATCTCCGAATTCGGGCCGAGTTCGAGTCGCTCAAACTGGTCAACATCAAACCAAGTCCAGCAGATGCAAAAGGTTTTTGATATTGATGGGATGTGGCTGTTATGACTGTTTTATCCTTTATTTTCACACTTTCCCAAAAACATTAAATGGAAATTTTCCCGGCTCCAAAAACCTATGGGTGTGGTCGTCTATCTAAGAAATCTATAAATTTTTTCGACTCCAAAAGCAGAATTATGAACTTTTAAGAATTTTGTAAAGCGAATTGATTTGGAATAAAAAAGGGGTTTGAAAAACGTGAAATAGAAAGGGGCGAGTCGCTTTTCATTTCTTCAATGTCCCTGCACAATTATCCGTTCTTAAATTGCGAGTCCTGACTTTTTGCAGATCGCATCCAGTACCTGCCGGCCTTCCTCGAGTGGTGCAAGCACCGGGGCATCCAGCACCCGGACCTGCAAATTTCAAATTCCGAACATGGCCTTGGGTTGTCCGCCACAAATTCCCTGGAGGATGGTCAGGTGGTGGCCACGGTGCCGCTCTCCGCTGTATTTTCCACGGACATTGCACAAAATTCACTAAAGTACTGATTAAGGGAGTCCAATACCGTCTAAGTACGGATCGATACGGATCGGCGCCGCCGTTTCGGCGCCAGCACCGTTCGGCGCTAGAAAAATGATCATAACTTTTTTCAAGTAAAACATACAAAAATGGGTTTGGTGTCAAAAGATATCCCTAAATGTCTGCTATAAAATTGCAGAAAGAATTATTCGGTTTGGCCAAGCAAAAAAAAAGTTGTGGCCAAGTTAAGCTATAAAATCGTGGTTTTGGCCAATGGTCTGGCCATAACTATTTTTCGACTTGGCCAAATCGGAAAGCTGCTCTTGTAAGTTTATAGCAGACATTTAGGGTTATATTTTGACACCAAACTCATTTCTCTAGGTTGCGTATGAAAAAAGTTATAACCATTTTTCTAGGGCCGAACGGTGCTGGCGCCGAACCGACCCCGACCCGTCTAAGTAGTCGAATACGTCAGATATTTTCAAATCCAATTTTTACTGAATATATAAGTCAAAGTTAAATAATTTTTTTGTTCGATTTTCGCTTTTGGCCGAAAAAATGTTCAAAATACGCAAAAGTTTCTGAACTTTACTTACATGGATTTTCTCAGCGGACCAAAACAAATTGGTTTTTCGAAACCCAAAATTTTTCTTTTAAAGAAAATTACTCGAAGAAGACGAATTGCTGCGGAGCATGGACAATGTTGCGCTGGCCTTCTCGGTGGCCCACGAGGTTCTGCGAGGCCAGGAAAGCGAATGGGCCCCCTACTTCGATGTGCTTCCCGCCAACTTCCAAACTCCGATTTTCTACACCGAAAATCAGCTTCAGGTTTTTTATTATTTCATTTATTTTTTTTTACAATTTGGGATTTCTTAAAGGCGCTGAAACCATCTCCGATTTTTGAGGAAGCCCTTGGAATGTACAGGGCGGTGGCCCGTCAATTTGTCTACTTTTACCTGCGGATCTTGAACGATGTCGGAGAAAAAGTGGGGGCAATTTGATATATTTTAGATCTTATTTTATAACAAGATAATAAATTTTAATTTTCATGGCATAGTCAGGGTTTTTTCGAAAAAATTAAATTTCAAAAAAAAATTACTATCCGAAAAAATTACTATCCGATTCGAACTTTTCAGTCCAAAAAGCATCTCGTCGGTGTCGATCGTCCGTTTGCCGGCTCCCCCTTCAGCACCCACAATTTCACTTTCGACTTTTACCGTTGGTGCGTTTCCGTTGTGTCCACGAGAATCAATTTGGTGCCGAGCAGAAGCAGAGACAGGGACGGAACGCCAATGAAAATGGTCTGAAAAAATTAAAATTTTGCATCGACATTCCATTCGCAGATCCCGGCTCTGATCCCGTTGGTTGACATGGCCAACCAAGCGCATTCGCATGCAAACCCAGCATCTGTGTACTTTGAAGTGGAAGCGAACGCAGTAAAAGTGCAGGTTCGGGTTTTAGGGTTCGAACTCTATGTTCACATCACATTTTAATACTTTTTTAGCTTCATAAATCAGTGAAAGCAAACGACGAAGTTCACATCCATTATGGGCCGAGGACCAATTCGAAGTTTCTGTTACACAATGGATTTGTACCCCAACCTCCAAACCCAGATGATGTTTATGAACTCAAAATAGGCGAGTTGGTTATTAGAATTCGGGGAAATCAACTAAAAAATTAATAAATAAAAAACGAAAATTGACACCAACACGAAATTAGAAAAATGTTTTTTAGTCCATTCTATGACATCCGAAATTGGTCATTCGATGTCGACAGTTTTCACTGCCCTCTCTCCTTTAGGTCTTCCCCGCTCCGTTCCAAATTTTGATGCGAAATTACGCCTTCTGATCACCCAGTCCATTTTTCCAATCACAAAGCAATCTCAGCAGAATCTCGTCTACCTCTTTACGCTTAAACCAGAACCCCTTGTCGACACATTGAAAGAGTCGCCGCTTTGGATGTTCGCCAAAGTTTTTGTTGCGACTGATAATTTGGTAGCGAAACAACTATTAATTTATATCCAATTCATTTTTAAGGAAGAATCCAATTCCATCGAAGCGACGGAAAATCAGCAAAAAGCCCAGAAATTTTTGTCCGATCGTTTTCGTTTGCTCATTCGTGGATATGCTACCAACCAATCCGAACAGACGGATGAGTTTTCGATGAATGTCCGGCGACTGAAGGAGGCGGAAATGGAGCTACTTAATGCCCATTTGGGATGTGTCGAAAAGATTTTGCTTTAAAATTGATTTAATAGGTTCACAAAATCCTTTATATTGTTTCATGATGTGCCTTAACCTTTTTTATTTTGCCATAATTGTTACAACGAATGCCAATTAAATAATGGAAAAATAAAATAATAAAATGCAAGAAAAACAAATCAAAACCAAGTAGGACCCTGTTGGTACCCCGAAGGTTGATAGGCGAAATTTGATGTAAAATCGGCTAGAGGGTATGCAGCGTTCAAAGGCGTTGGCGGAGGTCTGTTCTTCTGTTGGAATTGTTTGTTGCCGGCGGGGGCACGAGGCTGATTCTTCGGGGCCGAGGGGCGTGGACGTTGTTGCTTGTTAGCCTGCTGGACAGGGCGACCAGCCTTTGCCTTCTTCTGAGCCTTTGGAGCGGAAGGACGAGTGGGACGTTGAGGAAATGGAGGCGGAGGAGGTGGATGATGGCGAGGAGGGGGGAAGTAGCCGAAGGGTCTTGCGGCTGCCGAATGGACTGGCGGAGGAGGGATGGACGGGAACACGCGCGGCTGACTCTGAAATGTTTTAGAATTTAAAATGCTTCAATTGAACAAATACGATTCAAAATAAAATTGACAAATTACCCACCACCATTCTCGGTCTGACAGGAGGGAATGGCACAGGCGGCGGAGCTGGTGGGAAAAAAGTCGGCCTGTTGTAAGGGTTCGGCGTGTGGAATGCAGGATGCGGATATGAAGCGAAAGGAAGCCGAGGAGAGGGCGGAGGAAAGGGCCCACGCGGAGGCGGAGGGGCCAGAGGTGGAGGGAAGCGAAACTGTAAAGTTGATTCAGGTATACGGTGTCCCCTTTATAATTTATAACGAATTGTCACATGTAATGGGCTAGAAATGGAAATTATTTATTAAGTGGGTTATTTTCAATAAAAGTGATAAATGGAAATGTAAAAAAATCGGTCTTTTTACAGCTTTACATACATTCGGCTGCTGATGCTGTTGCCACTCTCTGATGAGGGCCAGCATCTTGGTCGCATTCTCCTGTTCGGCTTCCATTGCGGCCAAGCTCAGCACATCGACCGGCGGCCCTTTAGGCGGTTCTGACAAAATACAGGACAATTCTCCGGACTTCTGCTCAATGAAGTCATGTGATGGATATTCTTCGTCCTAAAATTACATTAAAAATTTTTTTTCTGATCAGGGATGGACCTAGTATTCTGTTCGGGTATTCATGTCCAGGGGTTAATCAGAAAATTTTTTAGGGGGTGTCGCGAAGAAAATTTTGGGATTTTAGAACCATTTGTTTAAAAAATTGGTCAGTCTTATTTTTTAATTTATGATTTTTTTCTTCCCTATAACTCCCCGATCCCCTAAAAAATTGAGCTAACTCCCACCTCCCCCTCTATACTCGCCCCTGATTTTTTTAAAAATGTTTTACCCACCCATTGACGCATGTCCTCCAACCATTTGGTGTAAACATCCTCCGACACTCCTTCCTGTTTGTTCCAATATGGCAAATTGTTAAGTCGTTCATCGCGAAAATGGCGAAATTTCAGCACAATGGTCAACGTTCGCTGGAACATTATGTAGGGTTTTGTTGCCCAGGAAACACCGATTATCTGGTCCATAAAGATCACTGTGCCGTTGGATTTGTTCTAAATAAATTTTAAATTTTTATTTTAAATAAAGATTATCCTTTTCACCTTTTCAGCAGCATTGGCTTCCTGCTGACTGGGTTGATTTGGCGGTGCTCGGATTTGCGTGTAAAATCCGACCACCGTGCGATCAAACATGTCTCTGCCGTAATCGATTAGTTTGACCAATTCCTCCACGGTGATCACCAATTTGGAAAGTTCGCCTCGCGTCACAGTGCAGGCCATCGGAATGGTCGGAGATCTCTTTTGCTGCGCAACAACTTTTTTATAATTTTTGATGAATTCCACTTGGGGTTCTGGCTCCGGTGGTGGGAGTGAGGCAACCGTTCGTCGGATCAAATCATTTCTGGATGCGAGCACATCGACAAAAGGCAGAGATTCATTCTAAACGGATAATTATAAAGCGCATAAAATTGAAATAAAGCTATGTTTAAGAACCGTAATCCTTTTTTTGGTCGATAGATATGCTTCAATTTAAAAATCCACTTTAGATAAAAAAAATTTTTGGCGTCCCACATATCATGGTAAAATTTATTTACTAACTAAAGGCACTAGCATAAAAGATCCAAAATCGAGCACTCACCCACTGAAGCATGTCCCGGAGCCAAATGGTAAATTGGTGTTGGCCCAACTCAGACTCCGGGGCCTTTAACTTCTGAATGCTCCGATAGCTGTTGTCCCGACAATGCTTGAAGCGCACGCCGTCCCTGTTCACGTGGATGATCTTGTCAATGTAGAAATTCGAGGCCGGTTCCTTGATTTAGTGAAATCACAAAAAAATGATATTCGACTCTGTTGTGGTACCTTATAATCCTGACGGATGGCATGGTACGCCATGAAACTTCCGGTCAAAAGCGATCTCAGCTGGCTCAGCGGCAACTTCGACGTCAACAGTCTGCGCACCTCCTCCACGGTGACCAACAAACTGGCCAACTGTGCTGCATTTCCCGGCACCATCAATGCCCGGGACGGTGCATTGTTGCTGCCATTTGCATGTGCTACCTCTGGCTGTTGGGCAATCGCTCTTCTTTTGTAGGACAAAAATTCTTCGACCGAATCCGAAGTGAAATCCATTTCGTCGGCCGGGCGTTTCATTGCAACAGACATGCTGGAATCATATTTTAAAGCTGTAAATGTCAAAATAAATATAAAATTGCATTTGATTGGACATCAATTTATTAAACATGTTAAATCGGGATCATAAAGAAGTCTTCATCAAATGAAAATAAAATTCAATAATTCAGGTCTTCATCATAAAAAACAATCATTGAAATGCCGAAACATCAAGCATCGCAGCCAAGTTCTGGACCAGGTTGTCCGCCAGCATATTATTGACAGTGTCGCCCAAGTGCCGTTTCGGATCCTGCTTCCCCACATTTTTGATCGCCAGCTGCTCGTCCGTCATTTTTTCTTCTTCTTCCACTGACTAATCATCCAAAAGTTTAATGAATAATTGAGTCAAATCTTCTACCTTCGTGTAAAGTTTGGCCAATTTGAGCATCTGCTCCATGGACTTTTCATTTCCGGCACAGTGGGCACTGTACTTCTCCAGGCTCATCGAATCCATCCAACTCTGTTTGTTCAAATTCAACAGCATCTGTAATGTCAATTTTGACGAATGTTATCAAAAAATCTCAAGTGTCCTCCGACTTGTTGCTCATTTTCGCTGGATCGATAAGCAATTGGGATGGAGTAGTAATGGCGATTCAGTCCGTGTATGAGTGCTTGAATTGAAGGCTTCTGCAGGTGTCCGATGTTGCTGGTTGTCTGTCGAGGTTCTTGATTGAGCGCAATCGTTTGCGCATTGATTGTTCGGAATGCATCGATGACAACCTGGAATGGAGCAATTATCCTTTGCAATTTGGATTATGCCAAAAATCCTTAACCTTCCCCTTGACGGACTGAATAGGATCCACCACCACGGCAACCGCTCTGTCCGAAAGTGCTTCGAAACTCTGTTGGGTGTTTATGTCGACTCCAGAGAGCCAGCATCCGAATCCTGGATGCGAGTGGTACCAGCCCACAACCATCTCGGGACGTCCGGTTTGCTTGAGCATGTCCAGCATTTTGGCTTGAAAGACCGGGTCCACGGCTTCAACAGATACGCCCTTAAATCGCAAGATGAAACAAAACTGTCAGATTTGAGTTCAGAGAGCCCCAACTGACCGTTCCAGATTGCGGCATGGCAAAGACATCGATGACATTGACGGTGTAATCGTCAACGAACTCACCGAGCATCAAACCCATCACCTTTTACCAATAAAAATACAATTGCAAAGCTGAAAAAGGCAAGCCAACCTCCATCGGGACACCAGCACGGCCATGTTTCAACATTTTCAGCAAGGCCAATGAGCTGATGTAAACAGTCTCGGAGGTATCAACTTGGTTTGAGTCCTGAGGCGTCGCATTAAGACCACCAGCTCCAAGCCCTCCCAAACCGCCCAATCGCAACAAGCGTTCCATGAGATTGGCAATAAAATTATTTTTGTTTTTTTTCTAAAAAATTATATGCGCATTTTGAAAAATATATTTGAGGATTTTTGTTTATAAAAAAACAACCGAATTTTCCTCCAATTATATAAATCCATTAAAATTCTATAAAATCATAAATCAATTTTAAGCCAGATCAGCTACTTCTGGAAAAATTCCGAATTTCTTATAAATCCGAGGGTGTTGGAAAATTTAGAAATCTAGTGAGATTTGGGATTGGATAAGTTTGGATTGGATAGAAGCGGACGAGGCAAATTAACTTCGGTCATTTTGATGAAAATTATTTTCAGTGAAGGCAAAGGGCAAATCCAACATTTCCCCACTCTAACCACACAACCACCACATCAGTGAGCGCAGAGAAGCGAAAATATGTATTCTTTTTGTTACGAATAGGGACGTTTGAGTGCCAACTGCCAACCACTAAAACTCAACTCAAAGGCAAATTGGAAAAATGCTCTTGGCGTCAGAAGATAGAACACAAAATTAGCTACAAAATGAGCCGAAGCCCATCTGAATTGGCCCATTGCGAAATAAGGGTGAGCAAAAACACAGATCCACAGGGGCCTGTAGATCTCCTTCGGATAAAGATAAAGATAAAAATGACCACACCGAATTACAAAACGACTAAAAGGATAAAACATCGAAAATATGTTTTTTTTCACGAAAAGTTCGAATTTTTGTTAGAATTTCGAAAAACTAAAATTACCCAGAAGATAGAGCATAAAATTCTGGATAACTCTGTTTCTTATACATTCGCCCTAACAAGTCTTAAAATAAAAAAATCGGGGTTTTTATTGAAAATTTTTTTTATTATTTTGTTTTCTGTTTTTTATTATATATAAAATTTTATTTATTTACATTTTTAATTTTAATTAAAATTAAATTAAAATTTAATTTTAATTAAAATTTAATTAATAAGACTTGTTAGGGCGAATGTATAAGAAACAGAGTTATCCAGAATTTTATGCTCTATCTTCTGGGTAATTTTAGTTTTTCGAAATTCTAACAAAAATTCGAACTTTTCGTGAAAAAAAACATATTTTCGATGTTTTATCCTTTTAGACGTTTTGTAATTCGGTGTGGTCATTTTTATCTTTATCTTTATCCGAAGGAGATCTACAGGCCCCAGATCGTATTGGCCAATCTCCGGCACGTGTGATTATTTTGGCCATCTTTTTTCGCAATTGGCCAAATCAGAAGGAGTTAAGCCTATTTTGTAGCTGGTAGCGCTATGTACAGATCAAGGAATTTTTATCGGTTTCCATAGGATCCTTCTCTGACCGAATTTACAGTGTCTGTTAATGTTATGTTGTCTCTCGCTTTTCCTTTTTTTCCTCGCCGCGAAAAGATAATATGAGAAAGAAGAGAAAATCATTCGCTTCAGATTGTTTTCCTTTTGACTTATGGACACCGGTTGAAAAACCTTGGGCTGTGTAAAGGAGCGGTTTTTTGTATTTAATGTGAAAGGAAAATTTTTTTTATATATATTGAGCTTTTGACTAGAGATCGGCAAAATTTTAAAACCTGGGTCTGGGCTTCAAAAACATCTGGGTCTGTTTTTTTCTGGGCAAAAAACCCAGACCCAGAAAAACCCAGGTCAAAATTAGACCTCAAAGTGATCTCTGACCAAGGAATTTGCATTTAAAAATTCATATCTCTTTTTACAGAAGGAAATTTGAAAAACAAAAAATACGTGTTAGTCCCAAAATTAGTTGTGTATATTAGAAAAAAAAATCAAAAAATTTCATTGGCTCTAAGTGGGTTAAAAAAATTCAGCCTTGGTCGGCACTATTTCTGCCAGACAGTTAGAGAAAAAATATTGCTGACCAAGGACATGGGCATGGGCATAGCGAAAAAACGGCCCAACGAAAAAACATGCGGTCTTTTTCTTTTTTACTCATTGTCTGCTGCTCTATTGGGGTCAGCTCAATTGATCCCACACTCAATAGATCCCAGCTCAATTGATCCCAGCTCATTAGATCCCAAAACTAAAACTGTTCATTTGATCCCAAAGCCAAAATCCCTCAATAGATCCCAGCTCAATTGATCCAAAACCTAAAAAAGTTTATTTGATTCCAAAGCTAAAAACTCTCATTAGAACCCAAAATTTTTTTATAGACATCACTTCTCAATTTCTCGGAACTTCCAAAAAACACGTGAAAAATACTGTACGTGTTTACCTACAAAGAAATACTCGTTAAAAAACAACAACATCACGTACTTCATAAAATTCGTGTACATACTACAGGAAATTTTAGTGAAAATATGTACAAGTGTCACGTACCGTACTCGAGTATTACACGCATAACGTAGTCACGTACTAAAAGCACGTGAAAAAACTGATACGTGAATCAGCACGTGTAAAAGACCAGTAGAACGCATCACGTACTTGCCGTTATACATATCATCGCATCACGTACTTGCCGTTATACTTGTCATCGCATCACGTACTTGTCATTGCCCATTGTTTTTTTTTTNTAAGTTGGGATCTAATGAGCTGGGATCTATTGAGGGATTTTGGCTTTGGGATCAAATGAACAGTTTTAGTTTTGGGATCTAATGAGCTGGGATCTATTGAGTGTGGGATCAATTGAGCTGACCCCATTATAGAGCAGCAGACAATGAGTAAAAAAGAAAAAGACCGCATGTTTTTTCGTTGGGCCGTTTTTTCGCTATGCCCATGCCCATGTCCTTGGTCAGCAATATTTTTTCTCTAACTGTCTGGCAGAAATAGTGCCGACCAAGGCTGAATTTTTTTAACCCACTTAGAGCCAATGAAATTTTTTGATTTTTTTTTCTAATATACACAACTAATTTTGGGACTAACACGTATTTTTTGTTTTTCAAATTTCCTTCTGTAAAAAGAGATATGAATTTTTAAATGCAAATTCCTTGGTCAGAGATCACTTTGAGGTCTAATTTTGACCTGGGTTTTTCTGGGTCTGGGTTTTTTCATAATGTGTGATTTTGAAAATTCAATTCATAAAAAATGGAAAAAAATAGTGTAAAATATCAAGGTAAAATAAATGAATTAATATATTACAAAGTTGGAATAAAAAAAATTCAATTTTACCAAGAAATTTTGTATTTTTCAGAAAAAAATCTCTAAAATCGGCAATTTTGAAAAACCCAGACCCAGAACCCAGAAAAACCCAGGTCTGAACGCCTGGGTCTGGGTTTTTTGGGTTTAGAAAAATCTGGGTCTGGTTTTTTCTGGGCAAAAAACCCAGAAAAAAAACCAGACCCAGAAAAACCCAGACAAGCCCAGACCCAGAAAAAAACCCAGAAAAACCCAGGCTGGGTCCAGACCCAGGCCGATCTCTACTTTTGACACAAAAATACTTCACTATGTTTTTCTGAACAGATTTATATGGCGCTCAAACGTCCCTTCCGTTTTTTGGCGCTACACCTCGAAATGTGCATAAAAAACACCCACCAATGGACGAAATAAAGGGCCGGTTTTTCGTATTTAGCATGAAACTTTTTCTCCGATTATTGAAGCGATTGTTTTAAAATTTCCATGATCAATGTACTATTTCCTTATTCTCTTTCTCTGTTTTCTTAAGACACAGATAGAGAAAAACAATTATGGCGTAAATACAGCATTTGAATTTCCTGTAGAGAATGTGAAAAATGGCAATCATGAACAATTCGCATCCCAAAAAAAAATTTTTTAGTAATGTATCTACCGGCGTAAAATCGACTCCCCGGGGGGTAACTTTTGGTGCTGAACCCGATTCTGACGTCCATTTTGACACTATGCGTCATCTGACGTCATTTTTTTGACGCTGACGTCAAAAAATTTTGAAAAATTATTTTTTCTTAAAATCATCGAAAATATCCTCCATTTCATCATATCACACAATAAAACTCAGATTTTATCATACTTCATATTTCTCATTTTTAGCATTTTTAATCTATTTTTACTAGCAAAATGAATATTTTTGACTTCACTGATCAAATTCGTGACACCAATAGTGATAGTGTGATTGCGTTTTTGCGCGAGCGTGAAATTCTTCGCTCTGATCCACCGCAATGTCCAGACGACGATTGTGATCGCGAAATGACACAAATCCAGCGCAATAATATAAAGGATGGAATCGTGTGGCGATGCCCAGCAGCCCATAGGCGACAGATTTCAATTCGCAAGGATTCTTTTTTGGAAAATCAGAACATAGAACCAAAACATTTCCTTATGCTTGCGTATCTCTGGGCACATGGATCACCATCCCACCTCCAAGAAGCCCTTATTGTGTGATATGATGAAATGGAGGATATTTTCGATGATTTTAAGAAAAAATAATTTTTCAAAATTTTTTGACGTCAGCGTCAAAAAAATGACGCATAGTGTCAAAATGGACGTCGGAATCGGGTTCAGCACCAAAAGTTACCCCCCGGGGAGTCGATTTTACGCCGGTAGATACATTACTAAAAAAATTTTTTTTGGGATGCGAATTGTTCATGATTGCCTGAAAAATGCTATACTCTTTCTCTGATTCAACCATATTTGTACATAATCTTTGAGTTATTTCGCTTCGATAAAATGACAAAAACCTTTAATGCTAAAAACGAAAAATTTTTCCTTTATCCAAGGTCGACGAATCGGATCGTAGGATGGAAATGGAAATCTATTTTCATATCTCTCTAAATCTATAAACTCTAATAGTTCATATGGAAAGTTTCCGAAAAAAAATCCCCAAATATTGGGCCCAATCAAATGAACTTTGTTTCTGATTAGCACGTACACCTCAGGAAACCCGTTATACCGTTTTCATTCTCAAAAACACAGAACACAGTTATTTTTGAATAGGGCTAATCTTTCGGGCGAATCCGGCCCCTCTTATTACGCTTTTGGACATACGCAAGAAAAGAAGGGAGGAGAGAATTCCCCCTTCAACTCCAAAAAAACACCATAGGTCTACTTTTACAAAATACTTGGAAAATTCAGAGCATTTTACAAAATCTGAACTTAAAATCAGAAATTTTTCAAGCCAAAACAGAATGCCCCTCAAGCTTCCCATCAGGGATGGGCGAAATTTCGAGTTTCGCGAATTTGGAGTTTTTTTCGTTTCGTGTTTCGAGTACACTCGAGTTTCGACCATCCCTTCCCTGCTTCCCATTCCTTACGTTTTATATACCTTATTCATTTTACAGATATTATTATCAAATTTCAAACGGGTTCTGTGTGCTTTGTAGTCGCTAGTTTTTAAATGGATTTAACAGAGCCTGCCTTCAGAGCACATTTTCCGCCACCTTTCAATACAAAAGGTAAATTTTTTAATAAAATCTGATGACATTTTTCCCAGCACAGAATGCAAATTGCTCGATATTTGCACCAACGAATTGGGTCTTCTTCTCCAGTCGGATGGCAAAATTCCGACTGCCCTTGTTGGTAATCCATTGAGGCCAATTTCCTTTAATGAGATTGACGCATCCCAAAAAGTAATGGCCCATCAAGTCAATTGTTTCATCACTTTTGACCCTTTTGTCTTCAGTCAATTGCTGCGGACACTGCAGCAACATCGGTGGCCGTAAACTGTTCTCAGCGATATGTTTCATTAACTGCGGCTGCTAGTCTTCGTATTTATGATTTGCAAAAGGGTGGGTACTTTTGAGAGTGTGCTACCACCAGTAAGCATGAAATCATGTCTATTTTTCGAGCTTGAAACATTTTAAACAGAAATTTTTGAACAAAAAAACTTTTTTTGCCAAAATAATCTCTGGGGACATTTTTTGGTGCTAAATCCGAATCTGATGGGATTTTTTTTGTAAAATTAAGTTGAATCCTTTTTTGGGCCAAGTTCATCACACCCCGGTATCGGTATCCCATCCTTACTAAAAATTGAAAGAAATAGCAATTCGTAAAATCCACAGAACAAATTTATTAAACCCATCCCAGGCAGCATTCTGCGTGAATTGCACGAACATGATGGCGTTGTCAACAGTGTCAACTGGCACAGGGAAAGTCCTTGGCTGTTGGCCAGCGTGGGTGCCGATTGCACTCTGCGATTGTGGGATTTGCGCTCCCATCCGGCCCAAATTTCGATTCGGCGTTCCATTAAATCTTACAGGCACAGCATATTCAATTTTTCATTAATATTTTTCTAATTTATTGCCTTTCAGTCGACTAGAGTTTTCCCCTGATTGCAATTACATTGCTTGTGCCGGTGAACTGGTGTCTATTTTCGATTTGACCATGGCCCAGAATGTGGTTCACATGCTCTCGAATTCACCGGTAACAATTGACTCCTTTCCCCATTTTGCTATTTTTTATTTTTTCTTTTCCCTTTTATTAATTTTCAATATTATTATTGTTTTAAATTTTAGCTCATTTTTTTCAGGCCGTTGCTGTGCGTTTCAATCCGGCAGAGTGCCTTCTGGCAACAGCCGGCGATGATCGCACCGTCCGTTTCTGGGATATTGACACGGGCGAGTGTATTACCCAATCGCCCGCATTTGACGCCCAAATTGGGCATATTTGTTTTGACTCCGAAGGCAAATATTTGATTGTTGGCACAGAAAAGCAAATGTGAGGAATCTTTTGAAAATTCATTTTTTCCATTCCTTTTAAGTGCTTCAATTCATTGGGAACCATTTGAATTGCTTTCCCAACTTAATTATACACAACAACTCAATTTCCAATCCCCGAAAACTTTACCGACAAGGACTGAAAATGGTGGTCGTTCTACATTATTAGGTAATATTTCGGCGTTAGTTAAAAGACGCTAGAACCGGTATAAAAAAACTAGCAGAAAAAAACTTTTCGATATATCGATAAATAACCTATCTATTGGATTTTCTAAAATTTTGTATGCCAGTTTTTGAGAGGAAGTTAGGGAATATTTTTCAAATATGCCTTCTCTGGTGCCAATATTGCTATCCGAAAACGGGAAAGGTCTTTACTTTATTTTTCAAAATCAGATATGCGAATTTGCAAAGATCAGCTACATCAACTAGTTGTTTCGGAATCCCCCGATCCAATGAAGCGTGCCGTCATTGGCCTAGCAAGTCTGTCTTTGCATGTGAGTCTTAACTCATAATTTTCTTGAAATTTTTTAGGAAACATATAAAGGGAAAATCCTTTCTTTAGTCGCAATTCGTAAATCATTTGTCCTTTTTTCCGCTAATCTCTAATTTTATTTTGCATCAAAAAATCCCTAATGGTCAATGGTTGTGCCCCTTTAACCAACCATACATTGTTCCCTAGCAACTAAGCCTTCCTTCCTTCGCATCCGCTTACGGAGAAAAACCATAAATGGATGTCCGGTGGAAGGGAAACAATTATGTCCCGCCTACTTGTAAATTGGTTTCCTGCATCACCCATGGACATTACACTTTTTGCAGAAAAACATTTTTTGAAATTTTCGGAAATTCCTTTTTTCATAAAATTCTCATCTTTTAGCACTTTGAAAAATGCGGAACTCTTTCAACGACCATTGTTGACAAGAATGCATCGCACTTTTGCGACAATGAAGTAGGAGGAGCACAGGAGAAGGAAGAAGACAATGAGACGTCAGTGACCGCATCGACACCCGGATCCATTTTGGACAGTCTTATCTTTGAACAGGACGAGGAATTACAAAAAACAGCAACGGAACCGCAGAGCAGCGATTCAACAAAAATGGTAAAAATTGCCGATTTTATAACCCAAAGAAATAATCTAATTTTGCTAAAGAAATCGCCATTCAAGAGCAGACCCAGGCCACCGATGGCACTCAAAAGCGATGGGTCATCATTGCCATCAAAGTGCGAGTCCGAACCACGACGTAATCGCCAAAAAGCAACCGAGGGCGGCGCAGCTGCGACCCCAAGTTGCAGGCGACCGGACACTTTCAGAAACAGGTAAGTGACTGCTTGGACATCATTTATTTTCAAAGTGTGCCGTGCCGTTAATTTGCGTGCCTTTTTTTAGAAGCGGGAGGAAATGTTTTTGGAATTCCATTTTTAAACTCACCAATTTCTCTCCGAATTGCTTTCCTTCGTTTGGTCTTTGGTCCACTTTTCATAATTTTATAAATGCTTTTCTTACAACTATCGATCAATCCAAATGTTCGATCGAATCTACTATATTTCGTTCCAATTTTATAATTATTATTTTGTACATAATTGTATAAACAGTTAACATTTGTATAACATGGTTTGCTGTGCTTTTGCTATGTTTATGTTGTGCTTCATTTAAATATTTTCAACGATTTATTTGCTTTTATGCTTCCGAATTTTGATTTTCCAAAAATCAATTTGTCATTCCATTCATTCTCTTTATTTCCAATCATTTCTTCCTTCTCCCCATTAAGTTTGAACCCGAAATCTCTGATCCGTCGCGGCATTTCCCTGACGGACGTGACCAACTGTGCCTCCAACTCTTCAGCAGCCGTTCCATCTTCGTCCTCCTCGCCACATCCCAATCCCGCCACCATGCCGATCAGCTCCGTCGCAATGGCAAAGAATCGCTCGCACTCCCAGTTCTCTTCCTCCACCGCCTCCTCCTCCAGCAATGCCTCTTCCAACTCCAGCAATGCCTCCTCCTCGTCCGCTGACCCGGGGCCAAAAAGGCGTTCCGAGTCGGAAGTTCGGTCTTTGGAAGAGTTCCTACAGGTATTGCTGGATACAGAAGAATGTCGGAGAAAACCCTAAAGTGATTTGGTCAAGGTTGATCCGAAGATCAAGGCCAGCGTGACCAGAATGAAGGGCGAGGCGAAGAATCTGCTCTCTAGCCTCAGCTCTGTCCAGGAGAATAAAGGTAGAATCTTGAGCTCAATCGCGGCAGTTTTATCCATTTTGATATTTAATGTCAAATGAAAAATTTTACATTTTGCCAATCGATTTTCATTTTTCAGCTGAATACATCGTTCGTGAGGCCGCCCACTTTGAGGATCCCCACCTCTTCGCCAAAATCCTACAGAACTACATGCGCCAGGTAAGGTGGTCAATGATGTCCCAACAATGGATTTGTATAAAAGGACCCGGATAAATTTTACCCCCCATTCCAAAAAAAAAATATTTTTAATTTTCCAGTCATAAAAAACCAAAATAACGGAAAAGGAATATCTCATTCAAATTCATCAGAATAATCCGAATTTATTATTTCTTTATTTATCTTTTTTAGCAACCACGGGCCCACACATTGGCCATGGTCGCCGCTTTTCTGCCGCGCGTCGACGCTCTGCTCAAGCACCGGAACAACGCCTATCCACCGCTGGCGGTGGACTTTCTGGAGATGGTCTTGGCTTCGTTCGGCGACAGCATTCGGCACGGCCTGGCCTCCCGCGACTTTTCCATCGGCGTCGATGTGGCGGCGGAACAGCGCTTTGATCGCTGTACAAAGTGCAAGAACGCCCTTCTGCAGGTATTCAGTGCAGAGGGAGTGACCATTTTGCACAATTTTAGTCCAGCGGGGAATATAATTTTCAGCTGAAAACCTGGCACCCTTTGAAGGTGCATAGCTCCGAATCGGGGCTCTATTTGCAATGTTATGATCAGCTTTTGCTCTCTTCTCATGTTTTTTCAAACTAATGATTAAAAAATCACCAAGTTCACCCTAGACATACCAGTTTCTATTTTAGGAAATTTGAATAAAATGATAAATATCTATAAATAGTAAATAAAAAATAGGAATTTTTTTTCCTATTTTTAAAATATCTATTTTTTGAAACCCAAATGTATGCCCATGTTCCCATTCGAATTTTTCAGATCCGACTGAACTCTGCCTTCTGTGTTGAGAGACTCGATTCCGAGCTGCGCCGGCGTTTCGAGAACCTGATGACGCTGATTGACAATCTTGTGAGCCATTCCCACTAGCCTTCCTGTCCTCACCGATTCTGAGCCTTTCACCCGTCCGCCGAACTTACCCGCATTCTTTCAGCTCACCATTGTTGTACCTCTTGTTTCCACCAGACTCACTACCATACTAATGTCACTTTCCTTCCATTACCTTTTCTAAGTTTGTTAGGGTTCATTTGCCTGCATATTGTGCCTTTTACTTCAAATGTTTTCTCTGACGCTCATTCCCATCAAATCGAGAGTTTACTTATCTGTATTCATGCATTTTTTCTTTCTAATTTTGTGATAAATAACAAGAACAAAATAACAATGAAAAAATGGGGATTGATCAGCGCCTTCTTTTCTTCTTCGACGGCGCTTGTCCAACTGGTTCCCCCTTCCCAGCTTCGCCAAGCTGATTTATCTTCCCTCGGAATGAGAATTTGTCTGAAAATTAAATTTTATCGAAGACAGCTAAAAATGTGTTCATTTACGCTGTTTGGTCACGGTGATCCAGCCATCCTCGTCCGGCCGATTGATGTCGGGTTTGGCCTGCAATGTTTATCCAATCAATGGCATTTTCCACTTTTTTCTTTACCTCTCCCTGCTCATTGGCTTCGGACATTTCCATTTTGACTTCGCAACTTTCGGAATGTCGTCCTGTGAAATTAATTAATTTTTCGCCCTAGTCCGCCAAAAATTGTACGTTTTCCCAGGCGTCGGCTCAATGGCTTGTGCCAAGCCGGCAGTTTGATGCCCAATTCCTCGAGTTTGAAGGGCGTGGAGCTGATAGCGTCGAAGGCCCGAAGCCGAGCCTGGGGAGTCGCAAAAACCAAATGGCCCGAGCGATAGTCCTGCAAACCCAAAAATGAGGCCGAATTGGTCAATCGACAAACGGCAGGAAGAAAACCTTCTTGGGGTCGCCGTACAAAGCGGTGCTGGAGGTCATTTGCACTTCCGCAACCGGGGTCCCCAATGCCTTCAAGCAGAGCATTTTCAGGGAATCCTTGAAAAAGGGGGAAAATGGTAGCAAATAGCGGCAAAACAATGAAGTTTATGTGCTCATCAGGACCTGTAGGGGGCCGAGACACGAAAAAAATCAAGGGGCTTGGGGGCATACATTAACAAG
>LDKF01000868.1:0-29022 GCA_001026735.1 Rotylenchulus reniformis
TTATAAAATTTTTTCATCCACTATGACAGAACTTATTCCCCACCCCATACTTTTCTATTAAGAGCTTGATGAATTGCAATTCTAGTCTCCCTTAAAATATTTTTGGTCAGATTGTTTTCTGCTTAATTCTTCTTCAGGTAATTCACTTACTAGCAATTTTATTTATATTTATATTAAACAATCATTGCCTATTCTTTAATTAAATAATATTATGAATTTTATTTATTGATTGATCTTTCTTGAATAAATTTTAGAAACAAAATGAAGTCGGATTAAATAAAGAAAGCCGATTTACAAAGTGTTCGGACAATATTACGCAGACAACATGCTTTATTGTTTTGGCTTGATTTTTATTTATTAATTACACTTTTTAGAATATACGCCAATGTTTTCATACCTTTTTTATTTTAATATTTTTAAGAATGTTCTTTTATATATTACTTTTATTTAATAAATGATCTAACAATTTTGATTTAAAAATAAAGTACATAACCGTCATCTAAATTAAAGTTATATTATTATGACTAAAATATATAAAAGACTTTGGTTTATCATTTTCAGCTTTTTAATATCATTAAAGGTTATTGAAAGAAATAAATAATAATAATTTTATCATTTTATACATAGATAATAAAATTAATTTGTTCTGTTTTCCCTTCTTTCTTCTAAATAATATTTTTCCCAGTTTCTTCTAAATAAATTAATTGTTTCGGAAGAGAAAACCAGGAAAAATTCTACAAATTATTCGAAGAATATATTTTTCTTTAATATAATGTTTAATTTTTTCTAGTTTCTGGATAGCAGGTTTTTTTAAATATATTATATTGAGCGTTGAAGCTGGTTTTTTTCGTCCACCAGTTGCCCACTCAAAAGCAGCTCGTTGTACTTATAAAATTATTTTTTTTAAATAAATTTAAAGTTATACATTTTTTTCAATTTTTTTATTAAAATTGTTTTTTTGTTTTAGGTAGTAATTAATATTTTTACTTTAATCTTTTAAACATTGTTTTAATTACTTCTCATAAATTAACAAATTAAATATCCATAATTTTATTATTTTTTAATTTAATTTTTGGCTGCATTGGAAGTTATATGTTTATTGTTCAATTACTAGAAAACTTGAGGAAAAATATTTATATAATTGTTTATTAGATTAACTAGACGATTCAAAGGTAAATAAATATTATATTAAAAATTTCATAATGTATAGAATTAAATTTTTTTAATAATTAGTTAAATATCTTTCCTCAAGTTATTTATATTTAATAATACTATTTAGGCTACTTTTATAAAATTTTTAGCAAGCTTTACAATACTTTATTTAACATTAATCTGTTACAAGAGATTTTCATCCTATAATACCAATTTATTTTTTTATAAAATCTATGTTGAATATTTTTTATAATCTTAGTATTTTATAGACAAATTTTTTCATAATTATTCGCCTTATGTAAATTTAGAAATTGTACTCGACTAATATTTATAAATTTACAATCAGTTAATATTTTTTGAACAATTTAATCTTATCACAATAAATAATAATTTTGATTATAATAGACAGAAACAAAATTAATTTTTTTTTATAATTTATCATAGATTACAATTTTCTTATATTATAATCATTTTAATAAACAATCTGGTTATCCTATATATTTACCAAAAATGCTGTGCAATGTAATGTTTTCAAAATGGTCTGCTGAAGAGATGAGTTCCATCTAAATATTTTTTAGATGTATATCGAAATACAAAAAATATAAAGTTCCTAAAAAACTAAAATAGGGTATACAATAATGTTATTTTTTAATGCCAATATAAATTCATCTAAATATATTATATTTACTTTTTGATAATCAGTAATATTCATTAACAAATTTTATATTTTAGAATGTATTATATAAAAAAATTTATGGTATTATCTTCAATTGTATAAATATGTTTTTAATATATTGTCAACTCATTTTTTAAAATCATTATTTACAATTATTTACACGTTAAATTTATATATCTTTATTTAAAATCAGTTGTCTTAAATTTATTGTCCTGCTATTATTATAATTTAATTTTTTTACACCTTAATTTAATTTTAATAAATTTTTTTCCCTTGAATATATTTATCTTTTAAGATATTTACTACAATACCCTTGCTGGTTCGTTATACCGGTAGTTGGTTGTCTTGTTTTTATATATATGTTTTAATTAAATTTTATATAAAAATATTTATTTTTTCTTAATAGCTGTAATTATATTAATTGATAGGTGATTAATTTTAATCCCTGAAAAAAACGCGATTGTCAAGTAATAGTATTTCTTTATTAATTATTTTTCTTGAATTATTTTGAATCAGATAAATAGAAATATTATATATTAATGCATGTTATTATTTTAGATTGATTTTATCTGTTAAATTAATTCATTAAATTAATTTCTTTTCTAAATTTTTGGAATATATTTGGATATATCATTACATAGAAGCTTTTATTAAATTAACCAAAAATTTTTTCAAATATTTAATTTGTTATATAAGTCATTGGATCCTTAAAATTTATAAATTTGACCCGATATATAGTTGAAGTAAAAGTTTCCAAATTTCAAAATCAAATAAATAATTTTTACTATAAACATTTCATTATATCAAATATAAATCATTATAAGAATTGATTAATTAATCAAATTTAATGACTTTTATGAGAATATAATCATGTGATAATAATAAATTTATTATTATTAATCGAAATTTATTTTTATTTACGAACATTCAGAAAAATAAAAAAATAATTCTAAATTCTGTCTAGTTTTTGCATTTATTTAACATATAACGAATTGTTCGGCGTATACTATATATATCTATAATCTAAAACTAAAATTTCTATATTCTAAGACCTACTACCAAAGCCATGTTATATTTTATATTGCTCAAAAACTGCAATTGTAAAGGACACCAAGAAGAATTATTAATTATTGTTCAAAAAATTAAAAAAACAATTAAAGTAAACATAAATATTTTATTATTTTTTTATTTTATTATTTTAATTATTTGTTTATTATTTTTTAAGTGGACAGAACAATTAGCTAAAATTTCTAAGGAATCTATAATAAAATTTTTAGATTTATTTACAAATATTTTATAATTTTATATAAATAATTTATAATTTTTATATGATTAATTTATATCAAATTTAGAAATATTTATTTTTTTATCCATATAATATGTTTTAACTTTTTTCATTTTTTATTTAATGATTTTAATTAGGTATTTGCGACAGACAGTTTTTAATTTCTTTAATAATTAATATTATAATAAATTATTATATTGTTCTTTTTTATCTTTTATTATCTTTTTGTAAATTAAAAAATAATAAAAACCAGAAATAGAAATAAATCTATGCGTTAAAATTTATACTTTTTTATATATTATAAATTATTTTTTGCTCCTTTAATTTTAAAAACATTTAAAATGTATTTCATTAATTAAAGTGAATAATTTTTCGATTTTCCCTTTTAAAATATAAATTTTAATTTCACTAATCCTAATTGATGAGCAAGATGCGAAGCTAACAAAAATGATAAGTAATATATTTTTATGAAAACATCTTATCATCAGTTCAATTATATATGATTATAATAAATAATTTCATTAATGATTTATTCAGTGAGTAATTTATAAATCTTAGTTATCTTTTATTTTCATATTAATATTTTAATAAATAATAACTTTGATGAAATTATTTTTTGTACTATCTCAGTACTATCATTATTTGTTTTTCCCATTCTTCCATTTGGAATAAATACAGTATAATATATAGTTTTATAAATGCTAAATAAGAATTAATTTATTTTGAATTTTACTAAAAATAAACTTTTTACAAAAAGATATGATGAATAATATAAAATTTTTTATACATTTTATAATGCAAATAAGTAAATTTATAAAAATAATATTTTAATTAAAAAATGTAATTTATTTGTTTATTATATAAATCCGAGCAAAAATATGCTTCAGTTATTTTTAATTCCGTTGTTATTTTTAATATATATAAGATAATTATTTATAATTTATTCATAATAGTTATATACTAATTCAATTCTTTTGATAATAAATTTTTTTGAAAAATGAAAAAAATGTATAATGATATTTCGATTTTATATATTTTATTACCTTACATTTAATTATCTCGCAGTAATTATTATAAAATAGTATATTTATTAAAGTTAAAATTAAGCTATTTTAATTTTTATTATAATTAATGTATGAGCATAAATTCGTAAATAAAATATTTGATGATTAGGAAATATATGACTTTTTTATGCAAGCACTCCGCCGATATAGTCTAGCCATAATATCGCTCATTTATTCATAGCTTTATAGTACGAGAGATTTGCCTTCTCTTTTATGATTTCTTGATCAAAGATTTGCTTATTTCAATATTCACAAAAAAATTTTTAATATATTTTTAACCATAAAATATCTTAGCTAATTATTAGGACGGGTTTTTTCCATAACTTTAAAAAATAAATTTTTTTGCGAAAGTTGATTTTAAATTGCACTTCGTATTTTTTTTGCTTACAGAATTAAAGAAAGAATACGTTAATTCCCGATTAATTGTTATTAACTTAAGCATTAAAATTCTTTTATAACTTAAGTATCAAATTTTATTTATTCATTTGAATAAATAAAGCTAATTAAATTTATATCGTTCGTTTTTTATTGCTTTTACTTAAATGAATTGGTATTTTAGACAATTCTTCCATTTCTTTCTTATGATGACTAGCGGTATTTTTAAACTTTTTCATAATAACAAATTTTTTATTGATTATTTTTATATGATTATAGATTAAATACTTATAAATTCATTATGAATTTCTATATTAATAATAAATTAGCCAAAGTTAAATCTACAATTAAATATTATGAGCACGACAATTAAATATTAAATCCATAATTTTTTGAATAACTTTATTTTTTATATATTATTCCTAATAAGGTTTTATAATTAATTTTAAAAAATTTGGTCAATTATTTAGGTAGTAATTTTTGAACTAATATATGATATTTATAAATCTTCTGCTACATAGTCACCACCGGTTCGTTTACTCTAGATGGAAAGAAAGGATGATTTAATTGTAAGATGAAATAAAGGTTCGCCAGTATAATGCACATTTTACTATATTGGTAAAAAAACATTAAAAAACATTAGACCAAATACAGTATCAATTCTTTATTTTGATTATTTTTATTAAATTTTTTTAGTAATATTATTTTATTTTTGAGAAATTAAATTTTATTATTTTTTTTATTAATAAATGGTTTGTACTTGTGTCTTTGTTGACGTTTCTTTTAAGTAATCTGCCTTATCATCGTAATTGTTGAATACTATTTGTCAACTGGAAAAATATACATGATATAAAAACAATTATTTAAATCCAAAAATCAATATGCAAAAAATATAATAGGTTATTAGTGTCATTTTATGTTTAATAAAAAAAGTTTTTCGGATTAAAAACCGTTCAGGTATTGTTAATTTTGGAGTTTTTTCATAACTCTTTTATTACTTTTTTCCTAATAATAAAAAGTTATTCTAAAATAGCAAAATAAATTTTACGTAATTCTTAAAATGCAACTTAGCTTATTTAAATTATTAGATACATTAAAATGTAAAATATAATGATTAAAAAAATGATATCCTATTATATTTATTATGCTCAATGCATAGTAATATAAAAATATTGCATTACAAGTAGGATATCAGTCCTGGAGTGCATTTCGTGCCTGTTTAAAAAATTAAAATTTTCTTATGTCAAAATTGATGATTTTTTTATAACAATAAATAAAGATGCGGAAATAGTTAAAAACAAAAAAAAAATTATTTATTTCCAAATAAAATATTAATATTTTAATTTGATATTATACTAAAATTAATTTAAAAAAATGATTATTTTATTATATACTTATTTTGATTTTTATTAATCATAAAAACGATTGACATTGATTTCTTTTCAGATCCCTTTTTTATTTTTATCGCTCACGTTTTTAAAATTTATTTGTCGTAAAAACATAAAATTGTAAAATACATGAAATGTTAAATGGAAAAGATGTACCGTTCAAATTTAATTTAGTGGTAAGTAATATATATAAGTATGCTTCTATTATATTATATATTATATATTATATATTATAAGATTATTTTTATTATTCATATATAGTTATTTAACTTATCATTTTTTTAAATTTTATTAAAATCAAATTATTATTATTATTATCGTTTCCTACCATTTTTCATAGAATTTTAAATTAAAATTTTTAAATTAGTATTTTATAAAATTTTTCTTTTATTTTAAAATTTTCTTTTATATTTATATAGCTTGAATTAAAATTTCTAAATAATAGAAATAATTTAATCTTATTTTGATTAAAATATCCCGATGATTGGAACAGTGGTGCTTTTATTTATGTTGTAGCCGAAATCGAATCTTAGCCGAAATCGACCAATTCGAATTCGGCTAGCCGATATCGAATCACTTTTTTCATCAAAGCAAAAACTTTTTTTGAGGCTTCCTAGACCAAAACTATAAAAAGCAAATATGTGCAGAATTTTATGCTCTATCTTTTGGCCTGATTAGTTTTTTTAAATTTTGCTTGAAATTTTGAAATTTTTGAAAAATTCAATTTTTTAAAAAATTTCAAAAATTTTCAAAATTTTAAATATAATTCAAATAACTAATTAAGCCAAAAGATAGAGCATAAAATTCTGCACATATTTGCTTTTTATAGTTTTGGCCAAGTAGCCTCAAAAAAAGTTTTTTTGATGAAAAAGTTGATTCGATATCGGCTAGCCGAATTAGAATTCGGCTGGATTCGATATCTGCTACTACATTTATAAGAGATAAATAACTATCTTTAATAAAAATTTAATATTAATACTCTTTTCCATTAATATATTGTGATGATATTGTAAATAATAAAAAGCGCATAATTATTTTTTATGACCACTGAGCATTTTTTAATTTTATTATTTTTTATTTTTATTGTAAAACAGTTTTATAGATAAAATTAAATTTATTAATTTGGTATAATTTTATTACTTCATCTGCGAGAAAATTTTTTTATTTTTTATGAGTTTTTTAATTTTTATAATAGAATTTCAGTACTATATAGTATTTGATATAATATAATCATTGTTTAAGTAGTTTTCAAATTATTACAAAATGATGAGAGATAATTCGAACCAACACTCTAGAATGTATTGTTTGCTAATAATTAGGCTGAACTTATATTTGAATGCGTTAATGATAAATTAAAAACAATGAAAAAATAAAATATTTTAATATAAACAAATATTATTCTTATTGTATTTTCTTCCTTTCATATACTTATTTTATAAATTTGAAAAATATTTTTTCATTTTATTTTGATTAATTAAATAATAATTAATCGCAAAAATATTTGAACTAAAAAGAGCTAAGTAAGTATATTTAAAGAATTGATCCGTAAAAACAGTAAATTTTATAAATGATTAATCGTTTTAATTCATATGTTTCTTTTTTAGATTTTAATCCTATATAATATCAACCGCATTTTAAAATTCTCAATACTATTTTTGATAAAAACGTGAGGATTTATTTTTCTTTCTCTTTGATGTCCCATTTATCAGTACAGCTTCAAAATAGCAAATGCACATTATTAAGTTTAAAAGCATTTTATTTAAATTTCCTATTTTCTCGCAATTTATTCTTTATTATGTTACCTTCATACAGGAATCATGGTATTCATTTCCATAAATTTCCAGATATTCATATCTTTCATTATTATCCCTTCTGCCTCATATTCCTTATCATCCTCAGCAAATATTTTTACTTAGAATCCATCTCTACATCTCTTGTAATACTTTAGATAACAATTTCTAAATTTTAATTTTAAAGCAATTTATATTTTTATTTATCTATTTAGTTTTAATTTAGAAGTTATACAAAGTTATACTTTATTTAAGTAATGTTCCTTTTAAAATATATTTTTTTAGTAAAAATTAGATAAATTTTTTTTTATTAATTGAATAATTATATATCTCTATATGAATTTCTAATTTTTCTTAAAGATTTTCTTTGTCTTATTATATTTTCAGGCAAAGAAGTGTTCTTCATTGATGAATACTTGCCAGTGATTTCAATTTTATTCATTGTATAAGATAGTATAAAGAAGAAATTGTTTTTAATATAAAATTTTATTTTCATTATCATCAGTAATAATTTTCATGTTTTTATTTCTTTTTAATTTAATGATATCTCTAATTACAAAATTCTTCAATCACATATAAGATTAGTAGTGTTAATGTTAATGAATAATTTATAGGAACTTTTTTTACAAAAAAATAACTTTTTTATCCTTATTTATTGACGTAATTTGTATATCTTTTAATTGTTTTGTTATTTTTACAACTTTAAAAAATTTAATAATAATTTTAATCAGATGGGTTGAATTTATTTTGTTCTTTTTTAGCAAATTAATTAAAAATACAAAAAAACAATTTATACATTAATTCTCCATTTTAATTATTTACGGGAAGAATTTTATATTAGCAAAAATTAAAAATATTTATAATTAAATTAATATTAGTACAAATGATGCTTTTTCCAGTTTTTGTATTCAGATGTGCTAATAATTTATTTAATTATTTTTTAAAATAATTTATATAAAGAGTTATAAATTTAAAATTAATTATTTTTACTCTATAATAATTCATTTATTTTTTAATTTTATTCTTACTTTGCTTGTTTTCACACAGGAATGTGCCTTCGCTAGGTGCGCACAACTCGGCCTAAAAATATTGTATGATTTGATTACTTACGTTTTTTACATAAAAATAAAAATAATTACGCACGCCTTATGCCTATTTGTTTTATCTTACAATCTTCTGCTGTCGTTGGGTGACAAGGGCACTGTGTTCAGTGAGCAACTCCTGCCTCAGCTTCTGTACTGGTATGCAAAAAGATCATGATCCGCGGATCAGGATCAAAGTCAAAGGGAAAATACGATCCGAGTATCCGATCCACGGATAAGGATCATGATCCGTATGCAAAAAGATCCTGATCCCGATCCACGGATCACGATCGGACCAAAAAGGGTGATCCGCGGATCAGGATCCCTATCCACCTCCGGAGGTGGATTGATCCGCGGATCCGACGAGTAGTCTTACAGTTAATAAATAAATTAATTAAAAAAATATAATTAAAAATAGAATAAAAGAATTTTTTGTGATTATCAATGAAATAAGAAAGTTTCCAACGTTTATTAAAATTGAAATAATGTATTTTTCAAGCATTTCTCTCAAACATGCGCTGTGCAATGTCATTTCTTAAAGCAAAGCTATCTAAATTTCTCATTCCACCAAAATTGGCAATATTGTCGGGTTCTGGCTGAATATCCTCCATTGGATCATCATCAAAATTGGCCAATCTTCTATCAATTGCAATGTTATGAAGAACTGCCGCCGCCACAATCAGCGTTGGCACATTTTCGAGCTTGATTCGGACTTCGGCATGTAACATATGAAATCGACGTTTCCAACGACCAAAGGCGTTTTCGACAATGGTCCTAAGAGAAAGAACTATCAATTACAACTTAATTAGACAAAATTATGACCGGGTTTTGGCATGTGCATAATTATAATGCTCTTGCGCCGGGTTTGCTGGATTTGCGAAGGGTGTCATGAGCCAACGCCGAGTAGGATAGGCACTGTCGCCCAAAATCAATCCTTCCAGCCTACCACTCTCAAATTCATCCCAAACATTTGACTGTCTAAGGATAAAGGCATCGTGTGAACTCCCTGGCCAGCGGGCTGTAATGTTTTGAAAACGCCCATTGTGGTCCACTACGCCTAGATCAAAAATTTTATTTAAAAAAATTAGTATTTTTTCACCTTGGACATTAATCGATGGGTACCCTTTGCGATTAATGTAGGCTTTTTCATGCTCCGAAGCAGGTGGAATGATCCTTATATGGGTGCAATCAATGGCACCAACCACTCCCGGAAAATTTGCAATTTTAGAGAAACCAGGTATTATTGAATCTCGGGCCTATATTACACAAATTAATCAAAAATTCAAAATTTTCTCACTTGGGCATAAGGGATGAAATAGATAAAATTTCCAGCAATATCACGAAGTGCTGTAGTAACTCTTTTGACAGAACGTGATACTGTAGATTGATCCATTCCAAGCAAATCCCCACAAATTAGTTGAAAAGAATTTGAACCCAAATAGCCGAGAGTAGCCAGCACTTGCAGTTCTACCGGAATGGCCCCTCCTCTCTTGCTTTTTGCTTCAACTTTTTCCTTGACCAAATCACAGATGTACTAAATATTGAGACTAAAAAATGTTCAAAAATGGAATAGCTACCATGATTCCATTACGGTCAAAGCGGAAGCGCATATAAAGATCATTGTCAGACATCGTGTTCAGAATGTCTGTACGTTTTCTGTAAATTCTGTAATCTCCTTCCTCTTCATCACTATTTTCACTGTCAGAATTGCCAACGGGCAAAAAGAGTGCAGCTGACATGACTCCATTTCAAAATTTAAAATTAAAAAGTAGAAATAAAAATTTAGACAGATAATTTCATCAAAAAATAATTCATTTCAAATCCAACTAAAAATGTTAACAACAAATTTATTCATTTTCATTCAACATTCACTCCTTGTTTTTCTTCTCATAATACTCCTTTCCCTCATGGAAAAATTTCTTACCCTCATCAAAAAAGCCCTTAGCATCATCGTACAATTCCTGCTTCTTCTGTGCCATTTTCTTCTTTTCTTCCTTCTCATCCAGTTTCATTTCCAAGACTTTTTGCTGCAAACCGAGTACCACTTCAGAGCCACTACTAGCGGGACGAGGAGTAGATCGTGATGACGACGGACGGGGGGTGGTCGAGAGTTCACGCCCTGACGGATCGAACTTGCGCTGAATTTGTTTACATAGGTAAATGGACAACAATGGACAAAGGATTAAGGAACCTTTGCCACAGTAGGCTCCAAATTTGGCGGCTTCCAAATATGGCTTTTGAGTGCCGTATATGTCTTGACTTCTTCGTCTTCTCCCTCCACCCCTTCCATGTACACCGGGTCCCCCGCACTCGTGCCCGTTTCAACTCCTCCACCCAGGCCTGATACTAATACATGTGACTAATATTTATATGTAAAACACCTTCAAATGCCGGCGAGTCGCCAAAAATTTTTTGCACATTTCGAGACGTGTCGGACATTTCATATTTTTCGCCACCTCCTGTCACACGGCGATGTCTTTGGGGGAGGGGAAGTCATTTTTAGAACTCCATCATTTAATTTTTATTTTTTATGAATTTTTATATTTATACTTTTTCTCAGCCTGGACATCCTCCTTGGCCCTCTGTTTGATGTTTTTGAATTTGGTCTGTATTTGAGTCACAGACAGGCCCCCTTGTGGAACATCACGCGGAAACTCTAAGTTGATGGTGTTGGCGATGTACTGCCATGCCTCTTTTTGCTTTGCATTGGCATTTGCCGTTCGAGAAGGTGGATTGATGTCGTCTTGGCGAGATTGCACAAGCTCAACTAGACGAGCGACCATGGCCTCATTAAATCGTGCGGACATTTCTGAATCCAAAAGGATGAACATTATAGAGGAAATCGGCTTTAAGGAATAAGAGAAAGGGAATTTGTTCGACGAAAGTCAACAAAATGGCTGTAAGAAACATCAACTTCGGAGGCAGAAAATGGTCGTCGTGCTGATGAAATCCTTTATTCTCCTCCCCTCGATGAATGGCCTATTCGGCAATCGAAAACAACTTTAGGATGATTCATTAATGATGGACACAGTCAACAACAATCCCCGATTTCCATAGCAAGGAAAGTTGAAAAAAGTCGATGGTGGGGAACAGCATTAACGAAAATAATTTTCCGAATTTGTCGGAAAATATTTTAATAAAATTGAAAATTCATATATCACTGTAATTTTAATCAAATTTACGCATTAATCTTATTATTTCATTATACTATTTCATTATTTTGCGCATTCGATCCGTGGATCGGATCCGTAGATCAGCAATTGGTCAGAGAAGAGGAAATAATGTGTGTATGCAAGAGGAAGTGCAAAGGGAATAGAATCCTCGGATCGGCGATCCGCGGATCATGATCCGAGGATCCGATCCTGATCTTTTTGCATACGGGTACTGAAGTCCTTGAATCCTTGAACTGTGCCACTGCTACTTTCTCCATTTTTGCCGAGTTGGTGCGCGTGGCTGGTGCGCAGTTGGTGCGCAGCTGCGGCCACAGCCAGAGTTGGAAAAATGATATTATATAAAAATTAAAGATAAATGGAGGTTGATTAACTATTTTGAATAGTTAATCAACCTCCCGAATAAAAAATTTTATTCGGGAATTCTTTTGCTAATTTTAATCATTGAGAAATTTTATTTAAAATCTACTTAATGCTTGACGGAGAGTTCCAGGGAATGCAGCCAAACTAGCATTAAAAATAAAATATTAGAGAAAATTTTATTTTTTTCAGGAATTTTATTTTTTCTTAATTAAATGGATAATCCATTTTATTCCATAAATTAATGTAGATCTTTTTGTATGTTCTTTTGGTTAAATTCAAGATTAAATTCAATTATAAATAACTATATAATTTGTTCTTTTTTAATAATTTGCCCATTAAATAAATTTGAAATTATTCCTTGGACCAACTTGATCACAAACCCATTTATAAATTTTAATTGTTTCTTTTAATATTATTTAATATATTATTAATTAAATTTTATTTATGGTAATTTTAGTAAATTTTAGCCTATTTCTACTATGTATCTTTAAAATGCTTCTTGACTAAAAGTAAATAAAATATAAAATTCTACATCTAAATCTGTAATTTTTGCCAATAATTTAATTTTAATTAATTCTTTCTTATGCTTTTAAATATTTTAATTCAAATGAATGATTTTACTGCACGTTGTTTATTCACATAAGTTTTGAATAAAACACTGCAAATGTTTGTGCATGAATTCTCTCCCCCTAAAAAGGCTTGATGGATTTAGGTGTATAATATAAAAATCAAAACAAATAGTATTATGTTTTTTAATATTAATATTATAATATATGAAGATATTTTTTTGAATTCTTTAAATTTAATTAATAAGAACTTTATGTCTTAATTTTGATAAGATTAAAATAATTTATAATAATAATGCTAATAAATATTTAATTTTATCTTTCATTCAATAATTAATGAATTATTCTTTACCATTATATAAAAATAGTTGGAAAATTTTTATGTAGTATAATAAAAATAATAAAGACTAAAATTAATTAAAAAGAGTATTTTCTAAAAAAATGAAAATAAATATTATTAAGTTAATTAGAAATATTTATATAGATATACACAAACATCCTGTCATTTGTTTAATAATTAATTATTTCCCAAATATATCTTATTTTATAATTTTTATATATAAAAGTGAATCACTATAATTCAACAATTATAAATTTATTTTTTATTATATTATTATTAGTTCCTTTTATTTTTTCTATTTTTAACTGTGCATTAGCAGGCAGATAATTACGCTAGTTTTGCAGAATTGCTCATAAGAATTTGATAACAAATTAAAGTAAAGGCTTTTGTACACGCGTCGCAGCACTAAATATTTATAATTTAATATTTAATTTATTTTCAATAATTTTTTTATTCTAATATAAGCATTTATTATTATAGAAAGGCCATTAATTTAAAAAAATTATTTATTATTCTAACTTTTTAATTTCTAATTTTTATCGATTAATCCGCCTGAATATGTTATTAATTCAATTTAATCATTATTTACTTGTGGTAAAGATGAGTTAAAATTATTTTATTAAAAAATGAAGTTTAATTTCTGTTGATTATATTTCATTTTGTTTTTAAATAATTAAAAATTTCTTTACAATATTATTTAAAGAAATGAAAAATGTAAATTTAAAGTCGAAATCTTCTTTTATTACACTTTTTAAGAAAAAATCATATTTTTAATTTTACGAAGATGTTTTAATTAATAATTCATTAACAAATCTAATTATAAAAATTGTTTACTCTACTAAGATTTGTTGCTTACTTTTATAAAAAAATTCTTAATTTTTTGAATTTAGCAAACAAAATTTTTGGCATAGATCATTTAAAAAATTTAAATTTATTATTTTATGATATTAATCAATTTATAAAAATTATTAAATTTACATATTTTAGGTCAACTATTTTTTTGATAATATTTTATATTTTAAGAAGTACAATAATTTTTCATTCACCTTAGGCTTTATATATTTCGATATTGATAGGTTTTTCAGGTATTTGCAGATGACAAGTTTCTTTTATAATTAAAGATTTTATAATAAATTATATTTAATTATTTTTTAATTTAAATTATTTTTGTTAATTAAAAATCTTTTATATTTAAAATTAATGTTAATTTAGTAATACATATTCTTAATTTTTCATGTTTATGATCATTTTTTGATGAAAAATTTCAAAGCAATAAATAATTTTTAAAAATAAAAATTAAATTTTTATTATTTTAAATATTTTCATTTAACTTCACGTGATGAAGTTTTTACGATAATAAATAATATTTTAATAGAAATTTTTTATTTTTATATATTATTTTTTAATTTTTAGCCTGCATCATATTTTGCTCTTTTTAAATATAATAATTAATCTTGATAGATTTTTCTTTATTTAAAAATTTGTTTTAAATTGTTATTTAATTATATCTTTTAAAATCATTAACTTTATTTTAAAAATATTTTTATTTTGACCATTTACAATATAAAAAGACACTATATTTAATATGATTATATTTTGTTCAATTAAAATTATATTTTAAAATTTATTTAACTTAAATAATCAAAATTTTAATTAGTTAATTAGTTATTTAATTAGTAAGAGATTACAAACTTTAAGAAATCATTTCAAATTTTATTGACAAAGATTTAAATTTATTATACCACTTTATTTAGTCCTTATAATTAGAATTATTATTTTTATTACTGTATTAGAATAATTTTCACTATGTTAATGAAGAAAATGAAGAAGAGTTATATAATATTTTTAAGAATTATAAGTATATTTCTTAATTTAATCTAACTAAATAGTTTCAATAATTGAACACCTTTTATTCTTATTATTATTAATATAATTACCTTCTCTATCTCATTGAAATTCATATCATATTCTCTGTGAATTAAATTATATAAAATTTCTTTAGAAAATAACTTTTTATTAAAATTAATAACAATTTTTTTATTTTATTATATATTAAATATCTTCTATTTAAAAATTTTTTTTCAGATATTACACGCTGCGAATTCCCCAAAAGAAAATCCAAATCATCAGATTTGACTAGAGAGTATACTAATTTAATAGCTATTTTTCATTTCAACAAACCCAATATGGGTATTATTAGTTTTATGTTTGGATTGTTTACACGCAGTTTTTATTTTGGTATTTAAATTTATTTTTATCACATTATGTTTAATTAAATAATTTTTTTAATTTTTAGACGGAAGTAAATGTAATATTTTTATAAAATAAAAAAATAATTTAATTTTAATTTCATCAAATTAAAGAGAAGGATATATTATCTGAGAGAGATAGTGCCTATGTTGCCACCGATTGGCTTCTTCAAATGGAATTAGTGACTAATGATGAGTCCTTGGTACAATTTTTTAGGTTAATTTTTTATTACTAATTTAATATTTTATTTGTTTAGTTAAATTTTAGGTTTTTTTAAAGATTAATGTCTTTGAATATTTGATTGTTTATTCATGTTTATTAGTTTTTATTAAAAATAATAAAATTAATTTGATTAATTTAAAACATTTTAATAATAAATATGTTTTTAATCATTTGTATTTGGTATTTTATTGAAAAAAATTTCACTATCAATATTTTTAATTATTATACATCTTTATTGCATATATAATCACTTCTATTAAATCAAAAATGAGTTGATCTGGTGTGACTCCTACTAGGGAAACTATGCCCTTGGTTAGTAATCAGCATGAATTTGGCACTTTGAATTAATACAATATTGCATGTCGATAATAGTACTTCAGTCGTGTTGGCAATTATTTTTACCAATTTTTTTGTAAACTAATTATATTTTGTTTTTAATGGTGGCATTTGTCGTTTTTAAGTTTATTTTTACCTTGGAGGTTTTAAAAACCTTATATAAAAGATTTAATGAAGATAAAAATTAATTCCATTTTTTTAAAGCAATATAAAAAAATTTTAGTTCATTATTGAAAGAATATTCGTCGCCAAATCTCATCGCATTTTTAACCGATGAAAGTTTGGATATTAAGTAAACATAATTCGACGGACTGAATTAACCATACTAAATCAGTCTGTAATCATGTATGTCACAAAAAATTTTAAATTTCGGCAATTATTTTTTACCACGAAATCCATGATTTTGGATAAAATGTCCAATAAAAAGGTTAGAGAATGACAAATGAGAAATGTACCTAACAGAATAGAAATAAGGTAGAGAAAAATACTGTTATAGATTAAAAAGTGACTAACTACAAAACAACAGAATTATAAAACAACGAACATGCAAAATACGACAAAATACCGGAAAATACCAGTAAATCGAAGTGATTGAAAAATCGAAAATTTTGGAATATCTGAGATAACCGACAGTGATTCAGTGATACATAAAAATATTTAAGGTGACAATATATTTTTCGGATCTTTTCAATTTATATAAAATAAATTATATTCATTGTTTAAATAAAAACGAAACAAAAACACTGAATGAAAAACAATTTTGAAAAAAAGAAACCATGAAAATTATTAGATTGAGGAATAATTTAAGGATAAAAAGAATCAAATAGTTCATTTTTTAAATTCGAACAGACCAGGGGCGTTAAAAAATTATTAAAAAAGGAGAAGGAACAAAAAGGGAATTCAGCCCGAGCGTTGGGGCGTTGAAGCGACGCCCCAACGCTCGGGAGTTGAATGAAGAGAAAAGATGAGAGGAGAAAAGACGAAGGGGGATGGGAAGGATAAAATCAGCGCAAAAATCCTGTAGAAAATCATATTTTTGGTGCTGTGCTTTTTAGCACAAATGATTGCTTACACTTTTTTAATGGATGTGAATTATCGATGATGGCGACTTGATAAATGGTATTTTCAATTTTTCTCATTCAGTCTGTCACATACTATTTTCTAACTGCTTAACGTTATAGTAAACTAGAGCCCGGACAGCGGGTTCTTCCTGGATCCAGATTTCTGGATTGAAAATCGGAAGTACCTGGTTCCAGGATGAATCCAAAAATCCATAATATTTCTAAAACTTCTGTACCCATATGCAAAAAGATCAGGATCGGATCCTAGGATCATGATCTGCGGATCGCCGATCCATGGATCGAAAAATCCGCGGATCAGGATCCGTATGCAAAAAGATTCACGATCCGCGGATTTTTCGATCCTCGGATCCGATCTGCGGATTCTATTCCCTTTGCATTTCCTCTTGCATACACACGCTATTTTTTAGTTCTCTAGCATGTGCGATCCGCGGATCCTAGGATCCACAGATCCGATCCACCGACCACGATTCGATCCGTGGACCCTATAAAAATTTTATTTAATTAACTAAATTATTAAAATTGAAATAAAAATAATTTTTAATTTATAATTAATCGCTGTTTTAAATAAAAAATAAAAATTAATAAAAAAATTAATGTAATGAAAAAATACTGTAATGAAAAAATTACACGTGTCTTTAGTTTTTCTTAGAAGTTTAAAAAAGAAAAATATAGAATGACAATTCAGCATTGAATTAAAGCGAGAAACCACTAAGGAAAAAATCAAAAACCATTTACATAGAATTTCCGACAAAAAGTCGAAATTATCGAAAATTTTGGTTTTTTCGAAATTTTTGTGGAATTTCGAAAAAATTATACCATTATAATCAGAATAAAATTCTCCACAATTTTATCTTTTATATTTTTAGTCTAACAGGTCTAACAAAAAAGTATTGAAGCAGGATGGCCAATGTGGCACTTTTTTAATGCCCTAGAATCACCTTCAACATCAACGACTCAAGTGGAGGATAAATCTTTGGTTTTTCTTAGAAATTTAAAAAGAAAAATCCAGAATGATAATGCAGCATTGAATTAAGGCGATAAACCACTAAGGAAAAAATCAAAAACCATTTAAAAATGGAATAAAATGCTATTGTATAAATATTACTTCCTTTTCAATGCTCTTCAGACGAAAAAATACAAAAGCCATTCGTCAATCAAATTCATTTCATAAATCTTTTTCGTTCTACACGTTAAATATAACCCAATATAACGCAGGAATAAATCGTAAAATTCATACAAATTATGAATACTAGGTGGGTGCATTAAAATGACAATGAATGATTCAAAAAATCTACAAATTTCCGAATTGGTACTATTGAAACGAATTGATAAAACCCCATCTCAATTTGTCCACTCATTGATTTTTTTTGGATTTTTCAAATTTCTGGGTGAAAATGGCAAAAATGGGCCATTTCAAAATTGGCCAAAAAGTGATTTTTGTCCAGAAATTTGAAAAATTAATAAAAATTCAATGAGTGGACTAATCGACTAATCGAGATGTGGTATTTTGAATTAACTGTAGCATCTCCTGGGCTATCAGAAGGGGGTATAAACAATTCAATTCCCTATCAAAAACCCTGTCTTAAACCCGAAAAACCGGTTTGGCCATTTTTGACCTAGGCTACTTGCGCGATTTTTTTCTCCATTTAAGAATGTTAATTCAGCTTCATACAATAATAAGAAATATTAAGTCACTTAGTCACCGCCAGAGGCGGAAAAAAATTCCTCATGTGGTATGTCATTTCTTGAAAATCGGCAAAAATTCAATACATCCTTTTAAAACTTTTTTAAAGCTTGCTATGCCCAAAATTCCAACAATACACCGCAGCCTGCTGTAACATTTCCACCTGGACCGCTTTGAGAAACTTTTTCTCTCTCTCTTTTTCGTTTTTCTTTATTCTCTTTTATCTAATCTTTTTCTCTTTCTGTATCCTTTTCTGCGTCTCTAACCTTTTCTGTTTCTCTAACCATTATGCATCTCTAACCTTTTCTCTCTCTATCTCTCTCATTTTTCTTTGTCTCTAATCCTTCTACTTCTCTAACCTTTCTCTCATACACACACAGCCTCTATCTTTTGGCTGGGGCACCGTTATATCATACACACAAATAGCCTCTACCTTTTGGCTGTGCAAACTGTGACGTCATAACCCCCAAAAATGGGGGGGGGTAACTACTTAGTATAACAAAGTAAAAAGTTAAAAGCTAACTTAATATGTACCGTATATACTCTTGTATTCCCCCCGCCTCTATTATTCCCCCCACCTCCAGTAATCCCCCCTTTTGGAGAAGGATTGAAAAATAATCCCCCCCTCTCTTGTAATCCCCCCGGGGGGAATACTAGAATTTTTCCAAAAAATCATAAAAAAATTAATTTTTTATGAAACAATAAATCAAAAATAATTTTCAAAAAATTTAAAGGCATCAGATCATTACAAAAAAAAATCAAGTTCTTCCAAAGTTGAATTTTCTCAAAAATAATCTAAGAAAAATCCAATTCTTGCTAAAAAAGTCCAAAATAAATCCTTTAAAAAAATCAATGAAAAATTCCATAAGGGATCCGAACCTCCACCTTTTGAGAAACTAAAAAGGAAATATTAAATAGATTTAATGACGAAAAACGGTCCGGGTTTTTACAATTACCCGGACCGGGTAATAGTACAGTTTGTTTTTTTGTAATAGTACAGTTTGTGGGCCCCCTTTTTTGAAAAACAAATCGATACCCCTAAAATGGCTGAAAATCACAATCTAGGCCCAGTTTTTGACGCTGAATCCGATTCTATCCATTTTGACGTAGTGCGTCGTGCGTCAACCGNGGTAAACTATCAGGAACCATCTTCGCATTCATCGAATTTCGGGTCCTTCCCTGTGCAAAATTCGGGTCAAAATTTTTCTGAAAACGATCCGATAGGTCATTCCACGCCCATTCAAAATGCAATCCAAGATGGGGACAGGCAAAATTTGTATCCTATCATTCCGCAAATGGAATCCCCTCATATTTCTTATTCGATTCCAGTCCAAAACCAGGGCCAATTAAATTCGGGTCATGGTAATGGAACTGCGAATTTCATTCAAAACATTGGGCTTCCACAGATTCCGGGGCAGCCACTGAATCCCAATCCGAACCAAAATTTGGGAAACCAAATTCCTAATGTCGGAAACCCGAACCTGGTCCAGCCGAACGAGCAATATTTTCCGTTCGGTGTGGGATATAACCAGCATGCTTTTGTTCCATTTCAATACGGGGTCCAAATTCAAAATCCGGTACAGCAGCCCCAATATGTGGCTCATTACCAAAACCCGGTTCAGCAGCCCCAAGTTCCTGCGAATCCGCAAACTGGCGGCCAGAGCAATCTCGAAAAGCAAATGGCAAATCTGATCCAGATTCAAATAGCGGACAGATATGCCAATGTTACGAACAATCTGAAAAGTTTATCCGGAACCGAGGGCCGTGATCGGATTTTGGATTTCTTCAGTCAATTGGATTTGCTAACTGAAGGCTGGGAGGATGCGAAAAAAGTGAATTTATTGCGTGCTAAAGCCAAAGATAAAGCAAAACGCACTTTTTCGGCGGCCATTAAGAAATTCGGGGACGGGGCCCCATATAATACAATTCGGGTCGAAATGATTGAGAAATTGCGGGAAACCGATACGAAGGAAACCACTTCGTTCATCGAACTCCAGCAATTTTCCACGCGCAAATCCGATGAGGATGTGGTAAAATTTGGCGAAAAGATTCAAAGATTGGTTATTTGTGCTCACCCTGGATTGGATGAGGAACAGTTGGACAAACTAATGCAAATGTACTTCGTGTCCAATATAAACGATCCGGACTTAGCGCGATTTTTGCAAATGCGCTCAAAGGAAGTCGGAAGTTTTGACGAGTTGATTATGTTGGCCAATAAGTTGGACAAGGTTGACCCCAGTAAAATACGGGCTCAACTGGGAGCAAAGTCCAAATCTGGTTCAGGAGAAGCACAGAACCAACAGCAATCCCCACCGCAAAATTCGCAGCGCCCCCGAAACCAATTCAATTCTCGGAACGGACCGAAATAACTGGAATGGACCGAATTCGAACCAAAACAACTGGAATGATTACGGAAATGGACAAAATCAAAATTTTCAGTCCAATTCCCAAGCTCAAGGAAGTTCCCAAGGATTCTGGCAAAACCCAAATTCGAATCGGGGATTCCAGAATCGAAACCAGAACTGGAATTCGGGTTCTCAGAATCAAAATTGGAATTCAAACACGAACCCAACTCCAAGTTCACAGCAGAATTACGGATCTTATCCACCTCAACATACGACGGGGAGTAATCAAACACCCTTAAATCAGGGTCGGACTTTCGGGAATCAAAAACCGAAAGCCCAGAATGCCCCATTAATAGCCTGTGAGCCCGAAACGGATGATCCGGCCCACACCATTCAGTTGGGATGTATGGGATCCAGCAATGTTTCGGAGGCAGTCAAATTTTTTCGGGCCTTGGGCCAAAAAGCCAAACAGATGAATTCTGGCAAGAATATCCCTCCATTGCTTTCCACTTGCAAAACAATTTCCGTGAAAGTTTTCGGAAAAGGCACACAGGCTCTTTTGGATTCTGGGGCTGAGGCGAATGTCATCAACCCGAATTTCCTATACGAAGCGGTCCGAGACGGAAATGTGAATTTGGAGGAATGGGGTTTCTGTCTGAATGATGGAGACGATCGTTTGCCGTTCGAAATGGCCTCACTAAGCGGTTCGAGGGTGGCCATTCTCGGATGCGTGAACATTCCAGTTGTTTGGGAGCGAGTTTCAAGAGTGATTTCTTTCATTGTAACTCGGGAAGAAATCGGATATGAAATGGTTTTGGGGACTGGAGCGCTAAACCAATTGGGCTTCTTTATGGGGAATGCGTTAACGGGACAAAATATTTCGTTTCCCGCCCCGGCGCAAAGGTTCAATCATGCGATCCCAAAATTACACACTGTGCGGATCGCTGATTTCCATGTGATCCCTCCCTATTCGTCCCTTTTTGTTAATTCATTGGTTGATGGTGCTGTTAATGAAAATTTTTTGATTGAAGCAGATCAGAAAATGAGCAACGTTCAAAATCAGGACGACGCTTTTGAAAGCGAATTTGCAGCTTTCACCCAACAAATGGCCTCCGAAACCAACACGGACAACGCCAAATCATCCAGCAACCAAGTTGCGGACAAGGGCACAGCCGGTTCGGTGGAAACGGCGGTGGTGACTACGAAAGGTGGGTTTACCAGAGTTCTAATTCATAATAAGAATCCAACCCCTCTCGTACTGGAATGTGGCCAAAGGGTGGCGGAAGCCCAAGAAATTTCAGGGGTTTTCACACCATCTAAAGGGATTCTTCCCCAATTTTGTGACCCAATGATTAAGGAACTTTCGTTGGCACAAATTGGTGCATTAAAAGGAAAGGATGATAGCGAACGGAATAACCAATTAGTTTCCGTTCTGAGTCAGAAACTAGGTCCACTTTCGGTCGATGAAAAACAAAAAATGATCGATCTTTGGGTGGAATACGCAGACGTTTTTGCTCTTCACGAGTCGGAGTTGACTCAAACGGAAGTTGTTGAGCATTCGATCGATACCGGAAATTCTCCGGCGATCAAGTCCAAAGCTCGTCCAATTCCATTTGGGATCAGAGCGAAGGTGACAGAAATGTTGGAGGACTATTTGGAACGAGGAATAGTCCGCCATTCATCGTCCCCATGGGCGAGTCCGGTTGTCATTGCCACCAAAAAGGATGGTAGTTTAAGGTTTTGTGTGGATTATAGACAGCTCAATGCTGTCACCACAAAGGATTCGTATCCGCTCCCAAACATTGACGAACTGTTGATGTATTTGGGGAAAAGAAAGTCCTTTTCGGTCTTGGATTTACTCTGCGGATACTGGCAAATTAAAATTTCGCCAGACGATATCCCAAAAACGGCATTCGTTGTCCCGGGAGGATTGTATGAGTTTGTGGTCCTCCCATTCGGGTTGTCGAATGCACCCAGTACTTTCCAGCGATTTATGAACAAAATTCTGAAAGAGTTCATAAATGATTTCGTCTTTGTGTACCTTGATGATATTTTGATTGCATCTCGGTCATTCGAAGAGCATCTTGTCCATCTCTCAATGGTGTTTCAAAGAATGAGAGAATATTCGGTCAAAGCGAAGGCTAAGAAATGTGGCTTCGCACTCGATTCTGCTCCTTATCTGGGACACATTCTGACCAGAGAAGGGCTTGCGAAAGATCCGGAAAAGTATCGACCGATAACGGAATTCCCCGAGCCAACAACGGTCAAGGAATTACAAAGATTTCTTGGCATGGCGAATTGGCATCGCAAATTCATCAAAGATTTTGCGAAAATCGTACATCCGCTCACTGACTTACTCCATAAAAATCCAAATGGAAAGGTTGTCAAGATGGATGAGCAGGCACGTGATGCTTTCCAGCGGATAAAGTCCATGATTATTGAAGACGTGGTCTTGAAATATCCGGATTTTGAGTTGGCACAAACCAGTCCGNATCCGGAAAAGTATCGACCGATAACGGAATTCCCCGAGCCAACAACGGTCAAGGAATTACAAAGATTTCTTGGCATGGCGAATTGGCATCGCAAATTCATCAAAGATTTTGCGAAAATCGTACATCCGCTCACTGACTTACTCCATAAAAATCCAAATGGAAAGGTTGTCAAGATGGATGAGCAGGCACGTGATGCTTTCCAGCGGATAAAGTCCATGATTATTGAAGACGTGGTCTTGAAATATCCGGATTTTGAGTTGGCACAAACCAGTCCGGAGCACAAATTTCACATTATGTGCGACGCAAGCAAAGAAGGCGTTGGTGCCGTCCTCTGCCAAAAGGATGCGCTCGGGAAAATGAGACCGATTTATTATGCGTCTCGGCGTTGCTCTCCCGCTGAAGGAAGATACGGTCCGACTGTCATAGAATGTCTGGCAATTAAATTTGCCTGCCAGAAATTCAAGCAGTTCATTGCGTGGCTCCCGACGGTTGTGTTAACAGACCATAAGGCACTTCCGGCCATGTTTCGGAGCAAGAAATCAGTTGGAAATCCGAGAGTGGATAGATGGATAATGGAACTCGGAGCGCCATTCCAATTGGATGTCATTTATCGGCCCGGAAAAGACAACCAAGTCGCCGACGCCCTTTCGCGTGCGATTCCCCCTTCGTTGGACGAAAATTCCGAAGAAATCCCAAAGATTTCGGCACTGAGTTCAGGTCCGCCAAGGAAATTACCAGCGGAAGTTTCGGAAGAGGAATGGATCGAGGAGACAAAGAATTCCGAATTGGACTTTGTCTATGAGTTCTTAATCAATAGAAAATTTCCCCAAAACTCTGAGAAGAGAGGGAAAATCTTGAGTGCGATGGCGAACTTCACGGTAGTTGATAAAATCCTTTACCGTGTTGGCAAAGAACAGAAGTTGGAACTTTTCATCCCAAAGAAATTTCGGGACTCTCTATTCTTTGAGCACCACTGTGGCCCTTGCGGATCGCATCAGAGCGGCAAATATGTGTACAAGCGGCTGAAATCTTTGGGTTATTATTGGCCGAACATGTTTGGTGATTTGGAATTGTGGACGAGATCCTGTCAGGTCTGTGCCTGCACGAGAATTCCCAGGAAAAACCATCCTGGGTTGAATCCAATCGTCACGTCCAGGCCTTCGGAAATGGTGTGCATGGATATTTTAAAGCTCGGCCCTTCAAGAAATGGCAAAAAGTACGCCCTGGTCATGATTGACCACTTTTCGCGCTTTGCCGTGGTGAGAGCCATCGGAGACAAAAAGGCCGAGACGGTAGCTCAGGAATTCGTGGAAAACTGGGTGCTGGAATTCGGCGCCCCAGAGAAAATCCATTCGGATCTCGGCGGCGAATTCGTGAACGAAATTCTCATTGAGATCACGGAAAAGTTGCTGGTAACTCGGTCCACAACCAGCGGTTACGATCCGAATTGTAACGGCATGGCCGAAAGGTTGAACCGATCGCTAGTCGAAATGCTCCGAAAAATGGTCACATCGCCGTATGAATGGGATGTTCGACTTCCATATGTAGTATTTTCGTATAATGTTACCCCGAATGAGAGCACGGGATACCCACCGTTCACTCTGTTCTTCGGGAGAGAAGTCCGCTTTCCGACCAGATTGAATGCTCCGGTCAGACCGAATCCCTTGTACACGGTCGATTTGGACACTTACCTGCAGTTTTTCCGAGAGAATTATGAGAATTTGATCTCGGAGGCGTCCCAGAACATAATTAGGGCCCATGGCATTCAAAAATGTCAATATGACAAGAAAGCCAAAGTAAACCCCGGAAAGTATAAAGTCGGAGATAGGGTAATGGTGTTTTTTCGACCGAAAGTTGCAAATGAACACAAGAAATTGCATTTCAACTTTTACGGACCATATAATATTGAAGAATTGTCGGAAACCTCGGCTTGGGTTTGTCCGATTGACCAGCCAGGAGATGAACCGACGAAAGTTCCGATAGAACACCTTTGTCCGGCTCCTAGTGAAATCCCTAATGAGTCGTTCCTACCCAAACAGAAAAGGGCCAAAATACAAAAGGAGAATTGGCCACTTCCAGTGCGAAAGGGAATTGCAAAAATTAAAATTAATGCAATTTCAATAAGGTCCAATTTTTCAGCAGTGTTGCCAGGTCTTGGGCTCGCGGCGCGCTGTTCACACTACGAAGCCCACGCCAAATGTGCACCGGTGACGAGTGGCCAAATTTTGCCGAACCTGGGCAAGGGCGATCCGTTGGCGGACCTTGGACTGAACAGCCTGGAGGAAGTCATCATGCTTTCCCTGATCGGTCCCTCCATTCCATTGGGCAAACTCCGGGACTGGGCTTTCAATGACACACTTGGGTCCAAAAGCCAAGCCCTCATCAAAATGGGCAAAATTCCAATCCCAACCGGGGAAAACATCCTCCCCGCAGTCAAAATCTGGGTGAACTCTTGCTCGGTGTCGTTCAAAAATCTGAGATCGACCCAGCTGAGCCCACTTTCTTTTCCGGTCACCCACTCCATCTTCCCACAAGAATTCTGGGAACCCTTGGGTATGGCCTTGGCGGAGAGCTTCGAATCGGTCAGAGCAACAGAAATTTTCGCTCTATCGACCATTTTGCGCGGGAAATTCCAAGTTTGGGGTGATTCCGCTGCAAAAATGCTTTCGACCAAACTGAACGGGACGTTGACCCAGCGCAAAAGTTCAGTCGAATTGGCGGAACTTTTGTCGAATGCGGCGATCGATCCACTGACCGAGGAAGTCATAATTTGCCTCGGCCAGGAGGATCTGACCAGCGGGACAAGTCTGGAAGCCGTGAAAAAATCAGTGGAGGCGATGGTCGAAAAGCTCAAGCAGTTTAAGACCACCAAAGTCTTGTGGATCCCTCCGCCGTACAACCATGATTTGGCCGAAAAACATGAGGCCTATTTGCGAATGCTGACGGAGGTTGTACCATTGGTTGGACAAATCGAATTGGTCCTGACCAAAGGCTGGCGCTCGTACCCGGAGCTGTTTCGATTTGGCTCGGGTTACGATGGCTATCGTGTCACCCGTGGTGGGGAGTTGAAGCGACTCGGCGCTACAGCCGTTGCTCTCTTTCTCCAATCGGTGTTTGACATGAAAACGCCAATTCAGGAGAACGAAAAGGCGGACATTCCGAAGGTGGCTAATGAAAATTCCGTGCCATCTTCGCCGAAAGAGAAAGTCCCGCAAGTGAGTGCCAAGCCGCCAATGCCGGCAAAGACTATTCCGCCGGCAAAGAAAATTCCGTCGGCTTTCCCGTTTCCGCCTCCTCAGGTGGCTCCGGGATCATCCAATAGCCAGCAATGGGTCCCGCCTCATTCCCACGGCCAAAAACGGCGTGGAGGTCCAATGGGTCGCGGCAATTTTGGCGGCCACCGACCGTTCATGGGGCCAAAAAGGGGCCGGTTCTGAGTTAGGCCCGGGTTTCTTCCCCTATGGACCTGATACTCATTAAATTATTGCTTTCCATCCCAGAAAATGACTCATTTTGTTGCTGTTTCTTTTCCATTTTTTCATCTCATAATTTTGACTGATGAGATAAAAATTTTAAATCATTTGTGTTTTTTCACTTCCGGGGATTTCTGGTACCCGGTCGTATTTTTCCCGCGTTTCCTCCCCTCCCCGTGTGCGCATCTCTCGACGGACCACCGCAGCCGAATGTCGCTCCGCTCGCTTCTACTCGCCACTTTGGTCGACGAGGACGTCTTCTGCCGAAACCGGAGGGAGGCGTCTACGACGAATTTTCGATCGCACGACGGGACGTCGGCTGTCATCCGGGGTGGAAGTACAATGGGAACCCATTGACCCTTTCATAATTTGTATTTTCCCCCAATTTTGGCGATCTGTTTCATCCTAAAAGACATTTTAGGATGTTGTTCACTTTTCACCCATTTGTTCACTTTGCATTTTCATTTCACTTTTCAGTTAGTCGTTTTCGACGCAGAGAATAAAAATAATAATTATTCTCCTTTTATAAATTTTCCTATCTTCCTGAATTTGGAAAGGCGAAAGCCATATCTTAGGATTTTCATTCATCGATTGAAATTTCCATTGTCTTCCTCGTTTTCCCCAATTCCTAGAATTTCTTGGGATTTCCTCATCAGGAACCCAAAAGAATTCTACTAATGGTATACCATTAAATTTTCCAAACTCAACCGAAAGTTACCATTAAATTAGAGATTACCATTAAATTTAAGATAGCATTCATTTATGTAATTTTCAATATCGTGCTGAAGCAGTACCGTCGAATTTTATTGAAAAATATAATGAATTTATTTAATAAATTTATACGAAAATTGACTGGATTTTATAACCAGTCTGTATTTTTAGTGGTGAGATTATCACTGAAAGTAGATTTGGGTTTCCTTGGCAAACCAATACAGGCGCAAACTAAAGATAGAAGGAATTTCTTGCTGTGCAAATGTCAATGTCAAATTCTAAGGCCTAGACCAAAGGCTTGATATTTCTTAGTCCTAGTCCGGCTTACAAATAATATTTTTTAACTATTTTTAACCCATGTCTTTGATATTATACCAATGAAAATATAATTTGTTCAAAAATCCCCAACAAAAATGGACATTTTCATCCAAATTTCTTTAATATGGGCCGCTATGTTACGAAGCTTCACCCACAATATTTCATTGATTCTGATTTAAAAATTCTTAAAAACCAAAAATTAATAATAAAAAAACCACAAAAATCAATAAAAACCGAAATATAAAATTTTATATAAGAGATAGGTATGTATGTATCTTTCCGATTTTCTTTTTGTAAATTCTCCGGGATTGGAGACGCCAAGGCTGGGACAACCGATGGCGCAAAGACCTGTTCTCCAGTTATAAGTTAAATATGTTTGGCTCCATGCTGCCTATTGAACTACTTTCTCCTTTGCCTCAATCCGGCAACGAATCATTCGGTGTAATCCCGTAGGTAGCCAAAAATGTGTCCAGTTCATGCACTGGCCTCTTCCCTTTTAATTTCCAATAAGTACGCTTAAACTTGTCGACTATTTGCTGAAAGATTCTCCGATGGATATCGAGTTGTATGGGGCGGTAAAAAAGTGCTCATTTCCGTTAGCAGACATGAAATCCTTTAACTCCTTTTGAGGTGAACTGCGTTTCCGTTTCCTTGACGAGCGTCTCCGGGATTATATGACGCGTGAATAGATACCGTAACTTGTTGATAGTAGCAGTCGATCCAGTTGAGCTCATCGCAAAGATTTCGGGCTATTTTCCGAAAGAATCCGCAACAACAAAAATTCCGAAGAATAGTCCGGCATAGTCCATATTAGGGTAGCGCACGGGAGGGGATTTCGGAAAAATCGGGGACGGGGAT